>JAPTJF010000457.1:0-49652 GCA_029339195.1 Micractinium sp. NFX-FRZ | reverse complement strand
GGGGGGGGGGGGGGGGGGGGGGGGGGGGGGGGGGGGGGGGGGGGGGGGGGGGGGGGGGGGGGGGGGGGGCGGGGGGGCGGCAGCGGGTGGAAGAGGGGCGGCAGCATGTGGGAGGGGGCGGGATATCTGGAGGGTTTCGAATAGCAGTAAGAGGTTCCTTGGCTGGCTGCAAAGGGTGGTGATGCCTGTGAGGGGGGCTTGCGCTGCCGGCCTGCCCGAGAAGAATGCACCTGAGTTGTAGCCGGGCGCCTGCGCCTGCGCGTGCGCCGCCCCTTGTGCAGCGACGGGAGCGGCGGCTGCGGGAGCTGGCCCGCCGACGCGAGCAGCAGGCAGCGGCCGTGGCGGCCGCAGCCGCAGTCGCTGCTGCTGCCGCCCCAGGCGAGGGTGCCGCAGCGGCCGTGCTGGCCGGCGGCACTGCTGCGCCTGCGGCGGGCGCCGCCGGTGCAGCTGCGGCAGCCGCGCCAGGTGGCGCGCCAGCTGGCGCTGCTGGTGCTGACATGGACTTTGCCTCCCTGCTGGCCAGCTTCCCGCCGGATGTGCGGGAGGAGGTGCTGCTCAGGTGGGTGGGTAGAGGGTGGGCCAGGGCACAGGCAGGGTGGAGGGCGGGGGATGGGGGGGAAGAGCCTAGCTGCACCCCCACTCATCAAGTCCACCCCACCGCCTGCCTTTCATGCCTTGTGCACTAGCATCATCCCCATGCCAGCCGGCAAGGCATTGCTGGCCACGCTGCCCCCCGCAAGTCAGCTGCCCACCCGTGCACGCCTGCCCATCCTTCCTGCCCCCTCGTCTCCCTGCAGTGCTGACGAGGCGCTGCTGGCCACGCTGCCCCCCGCCATCATGGCGGAGGCGCAGGCGCTGCAGGCGCGCATGCAGCGCCACGCGGCACGCAACCTGGCGGTCAGCGAAGCCATGCAGGCGGCGGCGCAGCAGGTGCTGGGGAGGGCGGGAGTTGGAGCGAGGGGATGTAGTTTGGTGTCGGTATGGCAGGGGTTGCGTGGCGCAGGCCATGCTGGGCACTAAGTGCTGTTGGATCCAGGCAGGGGATGGGGGCAGCAGGGAGGGACTTGGGAGGGGAACAGGGCCCAGTCGGCACAGCTACGGCCGGTGCAGAGGGGTTGAGTCACTTGGCACCCAAGCTTGGGGCCGTGGCGGCAGCTCCAGTTGTTGCACTCCTGCCTGGCCCGCCAGCTGACCCCGCATTCCCTTGCCACCCACACACTGATGTGCAGGCTGTTGCTGCTGCTGGGCTGCAGCCCGGGGAGGAGGTGCGCATGCGGCTGGTGTACGACGGGCGCACCAGGTAGGGTGGGATCGGATGGGAAGGGTTTGGCTGAGGGGGTAGCCTTGACTGGCAGGGCTGCTTTTATTGGGTGCGGTGGGTTGCTGTGGGCACCGAGCCGGGAGTGTGGGGGCAGGAGAGTGGGGCAGCACAGCCGCGGCAGTGCCCCTGGCAGGATGCACCGTTCCGCGTGTCGGGGGAAGGCTGCTGCTCTGCAATCATGCTGCGGCCCAATCTGCCATGCACACCCCACCTTCTGACAGCGCACATCTCAAGTGCCCCCTCCTCTTCTCCCTCCCTCATGCCTCTCTCACCCTTCCTTCCCCTCATCGATCCCCTCTCCGCCATTCCCCTCACACGCACCGCAGGCAGCCGCGCATTGAGTACCTTGGGCGGCCACCCCGCGGCGGCCGGGCGGGCGCTGCGGCTGCGGCACCTGCGGCAGCCAAGCCTGATGCCCTGGCCGAGCCCCCCGCTCAGATGGATGAGGAGGGGCTGCTCACGCTGCTGCGCCTGCTGCGCCTGGGCCAGGTGCGCGCCTTGCACGCTGGTGCTCGCTTTGCACGCTGCTGCACTCACAACACTCGCTGTGCTCACTCACTCACCTCACCTCACTTGCTTGCCAGCTGTCCATACAACCCGCGCCCCATTGCGCCCATCCCCACCTCGCCTCACTTGATTGATTGCCAGGCTGTCCATACAAACCGCACGCAGTGCCAGCACAACAGCTGCCGCCGGGGCTGCATTCTGGACAGCAGGCAGCTCCGACCAGCAGTGGCACCCTTTGTCTCATGCCCGGCTTGCACATTTTCTGCGTCCCCCCTTCCATTGCTCACCCCGCCTGCAGCCCCTGGGCAAGGGCCAGCTGCAGCGGCTGTTCCACAACCTGTGCGCCAACACGCAGACACGGGAGGTGCGCGGCTTTGCTTCTTTGCCTCTGGGGTTGTCCGGTCTCGATTTGAGTCTTGAGGGAACATTGCGCGTTGCTTGCTTGAACCCAGCCACCTGCCTGCTCCCCCACCATGGCGCTCCTCCATGGCACAATTGTCCTTTCTCAACCGCCCCCCACCCCTCCCCTGCCTGCCCGCCTCCCCGCTTCTGGCTGCGCACCCCCCACCCCCCCTCTTTCCGTGCCGCAGACCCTGCTGCGCCTGCTGCTGAGCATCCTGCGCGGCCCATTAACCGCCGACGAGGCGCAGGCCGCCGGCGACGGCAGCGCCAGCATGGAGGCGGAGGGAGGGGCGCCGGCGGAGGGACTGCGCCCTCTGGCGGAAGGGCCCGTCATCGACCTGGGTGCGCCCTGCCTGCCAGCCTGCCAATGGAGGGAGTCAGGGAGTGCGGGGGGTGGAGAAGGAGGGCAGGGGTGGGGTTGTAGGCGAGAGGTCAGGGTGGTGGGAGCTGGCAAGGATGAGTGGATCGGTTGGCTCGGGAGCGCCTGGCTGCAGCTCAGCCGCCTGGCCCCCTGCATGTGCCTGTTGCCGGGGTCATAACTCGGCACCCCCGGCCACCACCGCCACATGCAGGCCTGGCGCCGGCGCACGAGGGCCCCGCTGTGCCCCAGCTGGTGTCCAAGCGGGTGCTGGAGCTGCTGGGCTACCTGTGCAGGTGAGGGGGGGCGGGGTGTTTCAGTTCACTGTCTCAGTTTTGAGCAAAAGTGGGCAACAGAGAGGCGTTTCATTTGACCATTGGGGTTGAGCCTGGGTCTGGGTGCCCTGCTGGTAACAGGATGTGCTGAGCCTCACCATCCCCTCGCACCCACCCGCCCCCCGCTTGCTGCAGGCACCACGGCAAGGTGCCCGCAGCGCTGGTGCTGCTGCGGGCGCCCTCCCTGGCCGCCGTGGCGCGCCAGGCGGCGGCCCGGCACGACAAGAAGGGTGAGCGGGCTGGGCCGGGGCCCTGCTTGCCGCGCTGCATGGGGTCCTCATGCGGGCCTTGCCTCCTCACTGACTTCCCCCGCACGCCATGCGTGCTGTGCGTCCTCGTCCTCCCGTCCCTCCCTCGCAAGCCAGCTTCCAATTACGCCATGCTGTCACCCATGCACCCTGCCCACCCCTTGTTTACATGTGTCTGACCTCCTGCAGGCAAGGGCAAGGTTGTGAGCGAGGAGGCGGCGGCGCAGGAGGAGCAGGCGTGCCTGGAGGTGCTGCTGGGCCTGCCCTCGCGCCCCATCAGCCGGCGCAGTGAGGGTCACATGAACCAGAGCCTGGAGGTGAGGGGCGGATGCAGGTTACCATGGTGTGTGTGTGTGTGTATATATTTAATAGAGCTGAAGGCATGTCGGTTGATGCAATGAGGTGTGGGGGAGGCACGGCGACATGCACGAGGGGGTGACAGAGAGGCGTTGGTGCGGGTGTGTGGTGGCGATGTTACGCACGCATGAGCAAGAGCCTGGAAGAAGAGGGGCCATACACAAGGGGCTGCGGTGGAGGGAGGGCGTGGCTTTGAGATGGCGCCCATCCTGGAGAGCTTGGTCATTTGTCTGGAGCTTGTCCCTCCACCCCGCCGGGCGTCGCGTCGGGCCAAACACCCCCTCCTCACCAGCCCACCCCACTTGCAATCTGCCCTGCCTTGCTCAAACCCTCTGCCTGCCTGTTCTGCCTTCCCCACCCACCCACCCACCCTCTCCGCACCTCGCAGCTGCTCTCCTCCCTGCTGCGGCCCTTTGAGGATGAGATGGTGGAGCGGCAGGAGCGGCAGAAGAAGGAGGCGGCAGAGAAGGAGGCGCAGCGAGCACAGCAGGAGGCGGGCGGCAGCGGCGCCGCAGCCTCGGCCATGCAGACTGACCAGCCGCCGGCAGCCACCGAGGCCGCAAGCATGGAAGCGGAGGCTCGGGAGGCGGCCGGCGGCGGCGCTGCTGATGGCGCCGGGGCGGCGGCAGCGGAGGCTTCGCCTGGCGGCAGCGGCACGCTGCCCCAGGCGGGGGCGGAGGGCGGCACTGCAGCGGCCGGGCCGGCTGGCGAGCAGCAGCCTGGAGAAGCTGTGGCAGCGGCGGCTGCAGCAGCAGCCGACAAGGCGGGGCCTAGCAGTGGCGCTGGTGGTGCGGCGGCAGGGGCGGCGGGCGGCAGCGCCGCGGGCCCCTCCTCCCTCCCGCAGGCCGGCGCCTCTGCTGATGAGCAGGCCAAGCAGGCGGCGGCAGAGAAGGAGGCAGAGGAGGAGCGTCGGCATGCGCAGTACAAGGGCGCCTTTGAAGCGCTGCCGCTGCCCCTGCTGCGGTCGCTGCCGCAGGTGTGTGGGTGGATGGTGGGAAGGGAGGGCACGGTGGGTTGGCTGCTGGCACTGCTGCACGCGGTCTGCTGATTGTGGTGGCGCATCAGGCGCGCTCCCTCTATGGACCCGCTTCCCACCCCCTCACCCCCACGCACATCTACATGAGGTCCCACCTTCCCTTGTGCCTCTGTACCCCTCGCCCACGGCAGCTCCCTCCCACCGACTGCCCGCCATTCTGCGCCCCCTGCTGACATCTTCTCTTCTTCCCCCCTCCCCCTGTTGCCCCCCTCCCTGCAGCTCCTGTCAGAGGACTGGCTGGCGGACCGCTCCGCCTCTGTGCTGAAAATGGTCATCCAGGTGCGTGGGTGTGGATGGGGGTATTGGCGGGCAGGAGGAAGGGGTGCCGTCGGCGCCCCCGCTTGCGGTGGGCAGGAGGAAGGAGTGGGCGGAGTTCAACAGTAGCTGGGTGGTCTGATCTCGTGCTGTGAATGAGCATGCCTGCGTGTGCGTCTGTGCATACAACAGCGGCTGGCGAACCGAAGGCTGCCTGCCTGCCTGCCTGCCGTTGCGGCCCCGCACCCAGGCGGCCGGGTTCAACAGCGCACCCTGTGCTTACCGCATTGGGCGCTGTGCCTGGGGCAGGAGGCATGCTCGCCCACCCCCCAACCCGCCCGCCTCCCTCATCTCGCACCTTTGCACCCCGCTCTTGGCAGGGCCTGAACGTGGTGCGCCCCGCACTCTTCCCCACCTCGCTGGCCGAGCTGGCGGCCGCCCTGGTGCGGCTGGCGGCGCGCGCCAGCTCAGCGCTGCAGCAGCTGGCGGGCATGGACCCCCACAGCAGCAGCGTGCTCACCACCGGGGCGGCGCGATACGGCAAGCTCATGCTGGTGAGCTTGTGGGGTGGGGTGTGGGGGTGGGGCGGGGTGAGGGCAGGGTGAAGGCGGTTGGGGCAAGCATGGGGCAAAGGAAGCAATGTTGTGCTGGTGGGTGGGCAGGTGCAACAGTGGGATGTGGCTCGCGTGTCATCCGTCCGCGTTGGGCCTCCCCTGCCTCGCCGCCCTACCCCTCACGAGCCCCCCTGCCCCTCACGAACCGCTGCCCCCTGCCCCCACCCCCCCCGCAGCGCCTCGCCTCCTGCTTCTGGGAGAATGTGGGGCAGATGGTGACGGAGCAGCGCAGGCGCACGTCCCCCGAGGTGCGCACCCGGGGCGGGCAAAGGCAAGCAGGCAGGGCCTGCAAGGGCACCCAAACCCTGCCCCCGTGCGGCATGTCCCACGCTCGTGATGTGCTCCCCTTCTCCCCTTCCCCCCTCTCCCCTTCTCCTGTCCCCCCTCAGGCTGTGGAGGAGTTCCGGCTGGCCGCGCTGGGCGTGCTGGAGGACCTGAACAGCCAGCTGGAGCCGCTGTGGCAGCAGCTGAGGTGGGGCGGGGACAGGGTGCGACGGGGAAAACCATCAGGCGTGGCGGTGGCAGCACCCTGGGCGGGGCGGGATGCAGCGCATGAAGGCAGCACCGAGGGGAAGCAGCAGCGGGGGGGGTCCGGGGGGGGGGGGGCGCGCGCGCGGGGGCAGGTTGAAAGCCAGCAAGAAACTGCTCTGGCTGGTTGGCTGAGGAACAGCGGCTGACCCACTGCCCCTGCGCCTTTCCTTCCCCCGCCCCCGGTCCGCAGCGTGGTGGCCACCCAGCTGGAGGCGTCCCTCAAGGCCAGCAAGTCGGAGGCAACAAAGGTGAGGGAGGGCAACACATACGTCACAGCTCACAGCTCAGCCCCTGGCAGCCCGCCCTGCCACCTGCCGCACAAGCCGCTCCCCTGCCCTGCCTCACTCAGGTGCCGCCCCTTGCTCCACCCCCTCTGTCTCGGCCCTGAGCCCGCCCAGGTGCAGCCCACTTCATGCCCTGCCTGGCTGGCTGGCACCTGCCCCCCACCCACCCCCTACCCACCCCACGTTCCTTTCTTTCCTCCCCCGGCTGCCGCAGGTGCTGCCCCCGGGTGCTGCCCAGGTGCAGCCCCTGGTGGAGGCCTTCTTTGTGCTGGCAGACATACGGCCCAAGCTGAAGCCGCCGCCGGAGGAGGGGGGCGCGGCGGACAGGCGAGTGGCACGCAAGAGGGGCGGTGGGGTGAGGATGGTCTCATCCACACGTGCATGCAGGCCATGTTTTAGGCAGAAAGCACAGGGACAAGATGCGGCGGGGGTGGAAGAGGAGAGGATGGGGTTGTTTGCTGCTAGGGCAGGGGCGTCCTCCTTCCGCAAAGGGGTGTGTATCATCTGGCCTCACAACGTAATCGCTATGCACTTTGTCTCCGTACATTTTCCCCTGCAGGCCCGCCTCCTCGGGCGGCGCCGAGCGGCTGGCCAGCATGTCGATGGACGGCGCCACCCTGGGTGGCGTGCAGTCCCCCACCGCCTCCCAGCTCAGCGGCGCCATGAGCGGCGCGTGGGCGGGCAGCGGCAGCCAGGCGGCGGCAGCGTCACCCACCGCAGAGAGCCAGGTGGGCGAGGTGGCAGGTGCTGTTGTGCTACACATGTGGATTGGGTTAAGGTGGGGCAGGGGGCAAGCTATTATCGGTGGGCCGCAGGTGCAGTGGTGGGCAGGAGCGGCATGCACAGGTGCTTGGCATGCCATGGTCCCGCCCCACCCTCGGCGCTCCAGCCACCCCAATCCCCCGCTCACCTGTGTATCACCCCACATCCCCCGCCCCCTCCCTTCCCTCCTCTCGCCCCCGTCCCCAAGTGCAGCCGTCCTTCATGCGGTTTGCCGAGCGCCACCGCCGGCTGGTGAACGCGCTGGTGCACCACAAGCCCGCGCTGCTCAACACCAGCATGGCGCTGCTGCTGCGCGCGCCGCGCCTGCTGGACTTTGACAACAAGTGAGGAAATCGTGATCAATTTTGTGTTTTCCTTGGTTTGTGCGCACGTAGCGTGCAGCACAACGCCCAGGTTTCGTGTGTGGCGTATCTGCAGCCGGCGGCTACTCAGCGCGCCACCACCTGGCTGATGCAGCAGCCGCCGCCTCCCCTGTCACGGGGCCAGCGCTGATCCCCTGCCTGCCGCGGCTGCCGCACTACTGCCCCAATCCCTCCCTCGTCCTGCAGGCGCGCCTTCTTCCGCACGCAAGTGAAGGAGAGCGAGTCGCAGGCGCAGTACGGAACCATGAGGTGAGGAGGGGCGGCGGTACAGGGCAGTACCCACGGGGGGCTGGACCATCGGACCACCACGCTGTGCCAGGCGCTACACCGCTTCTGCCCAGCCTCCACCTCCCGCCCCCTACAATGCCTGCCTCCATGTCCCGCTTCCGCTCGTCGTGCCACATTGCACAGGTCTCCCACAATCGCTTGCCTCGCCAACACCACCCTTGTTTTCACTCCACCCCTGTTCACCTGTGTTTCACCTCCCCTCAGGCTGCACGTGCGGCGTGAGCACGTGTTTGAGGACTCCTTCTACCAGCTGAGGATGAGGAGCACGGACGAGATGAGGGCCAAGCTCAAGTGAGTGAGGGGGCTCTCCCTCAGAGAGGGAGGGAGGGAGGGGGCACGCAGCTGGTGCTCACTATGACGTGGGGTGCAGTTAGAAGTTGGAGCAGGCGGTGCGCATTTCGCAGGCACGACCACTTGCCCCCTGCCTACGTCTACCTCCCCTGCAAACCCGTGCCTGCCTCTTCCCAGCCCTGATGCCCCTGCTCCCCCTGACCATGATACCCGCCTTCCCCTCTCCCCCCATGCAGCGTGGTGTTCACCGGGGAGGAGGGAGTGGATGCGGGCGGCGTGACGCGCGAGTGGTACCAGGTTATGTCGCGCGAGATGTTCAACCCCCAGTTCTCCCTCTTCCAGCCCGTGCCCGAGGGGGGCACCACATTCCAGGTGGGAGCAGGCTCAGAAAGGGGGGCGGGTGGGCTGGCCTGCAGAGGGAAGCAGACGAGGGCTGGGCCTGCAACTCCCCGCATCACATCCATGTCTCTGCCTCTGCCTCTGCCTCTGCCTCTCCGGTCGATCGAAACCTCATTCCGTTCCCCCTGCCCCTGCCTCTGCCACCCCCCCTTGTGCCCCACCGCAGCCCAACCCCAACAGCGTCATCCAGAACGACGAGGCGCGGGGCACCAACCACCTCGACTTCTTCAAGTTTGTGGGGCGCGTGGTGGGCAAGGTGAGATGCTCAGCTGGTGTGTGTTTCGGAGTAGGTGGGTGGGGGCCCCGACTGCAGGTGCACTGCTCCAGTTTTCGTGGATGTCGCGTGGTGGGCAAGGTGAGCAGAGGGTGCACGGGTTGAATGGGTGCCTAGGGAAAGGGGGGAGGGTGGGGCATGCGGTAGTCAAGGTGAGGCTGAGCTGCATTCTGCGGGTTGCGTCTGGTGTGGTTGTTGAGACTGGCACCATGCAAGCGAAGTGCCTTGAACAGCTGTCTGTGCCCCCCAACGTCGCCGCTGCTTTGCCCCATCACGCCCACACCCGTTTGCTGGCCTCCCCCTCCCCCCCATCTGTCGCCAGGCGCTGTACGACGGGCAGTACGTGGACGCCCACTTCACACGCTCCTTCTATAAGCACGTGCTGGGGCAGGTGAGGGGGTGCCGGTGGTGGTGAGGGCTGCCGCGAGGGGCGGGGCTCTAGGGGCTGCTTGAGTGTGGGGGAGGAAGCCGCGGTGCTTGCTGCTCAGCTCGTACTGCAGCTGAGCAAGAATGGTCGGGGAGGCATGCCCGCCCTTCATGCAAGCGCACACGCTCCACTCCCACACCACCCCGGTTCCCTACCTCCCTCCCCCGCCTGCCTCCCCCCCAGCAACTGACGTACGAGGACATTGAGGCGGTGGACCCAGACTTCTACAGGACCCTCAAGTGAGGGAGGGAGCAGGGTGGACGTGTGGAGGGTCGGGCTGCATGGAGGAGCTAGCATGGCTTGGCGGGGCACAGCAAGGCTGCGCCCGTTTGTTTCCCCTGCCACACTTCTCGCACCAGCCTCCCACGTGCCTCTCCCGTGTATGGCCCCTGCTTCGAATCTCATCCCTGCTCCTCTTTGCCCCCTGGCCCCCCTTCCCCTCCCCCAGGTGGATGCTGGACAACGACATCACCGATGTGCTGGAGCTGACGTTTGCCGAGGAGACCGACTACTTTGGGAGGAGGAGCGTGGTGGAGCTGAAGCCCGGGGGGAAGGACATCAAGGTGGGTGGGTGTGAGAAGGGGGGGAGGGGGGAGCGGGCGGGCAGTCTGTGGGGTAGGGGGGGGAGCGGATGGGGCGGGGGGCCTGCTTTGGGGAACAACGAAGGATGGGCACAGAGCTTGGACCAGGTGAAGGAGGGAGGGCGGGGGTGGGCGGATGGTGGCGCACCAGGCGCCGTGCACCGCCAACAACAACACGTGCCTCATGCTCCTCATCCTCCCGCCCCCCCCCCCGCCCCAGGTCACCAACGCCAACAAGCGTGAGTACGTCAACCTTGTGGCGCGCCACCGCATGACCACCGCCATCCGCCCCCAGATCGAGTCCTTCCTCAAGGGCTTCTGGGACATAGTGCCGCGCAAGCTCATCAGGTGGGGGCTGGGGGCAGGGAGGGTTTACCCTGAAACCCTAAACCCTGTTGGGGGCTGCCTGCTGGGGTGGCATTGGGTGGCAGTTGGGGCGGGAGATCTTGCCGGCGCTGCCAGTAATAAGGCGCGCTACGTCCAGAACACTCTCGCTCTGCATGCCGTTGCCTTGTCCTCTCGCCCTGCTCGCTCCTCTTCCGGGCGCCCGCCCACCTCCCATTGTTTCCACCCCTGTCCTCCCCCTGTGCAGCATCTTCACCGACCACGAGCTGGAGCTGCTGATCAGCGGGCTGCCCGAGATCGACGTGGACGACCTGAGGGCGCAGACAGAGTACTCGGGTGGGTGGGTGGGGTGGGTGGGGGTGGGGTGCCGCATGGCTCCAGAGCTGTTGCACTCAAAAGTGCAGGGGGGCGGCGTTCGCATTGAAGTGTAGGGGGGCCACAGCTGGTGTTGGGGTGTGTGGGCGAGGACCGAACGAAGGCACACAGGGGACAGTGGGGCGAGTCAATCGCACGAGCTGCTGGAGCCACCGTGTGCCGTGCTTTGCTATGCTGAGGCGTCGCTCGCACGCGCTGCCCCCCCCCAACCCCAACCACGCTCCCCACCCATTCACACAACCAACCACCCCCCGGGCTACCCCCCCACTGCACCCCCACCGCCCTGCAGGCTTCACCGCCGCCTCGCGCGTGGTCCAGTGGTTCTGGGAGTTGGTGCGGGAGATGGACAAGCAGGACCTGGCGCTGCTGGTGCAGTTCGTGACGGGTGAGAGGAGGTCGGCGTGCCAACACCAGTGTGGGGAGAGGGATGAACAAACCAGACGGGCGACTGCAGGGGTGCCAATTTGCAGCATGAAATGGCAGCAAGGGGGGCTCAAAAGGCGGAAAGGGGTCCCGAAGGAGACAACCACGCACGAACCGTGTGCACAATCCCACTCAACCATCCATACCTCTCGCCTCCACCCCGCCCCGGCCTCCCCCCACCCCGCAGGCACCAGCAAGGTTCCCCTGGACGGCTTTAAGGCGCTGCAGGGGGTGCACGGCCCCCAGAAGTTCCAGATACACAAGGCGTACGGCCACACCGACCGCCTGCCCTCGGGTGGGTGGCAGGGGCGGGGGCGGGGGGGCGAGCGAGGGGCAGTCCAAGCGGGGGCAGGGCGGCCCCGGGGGCCGGCGGGACAGCGGGCAGTAAGCCCATGCTAACGTCTGGGGATCACCTCACTCCACCTCCCGTCCCCCTTTGGCCGCAGCCGTCCCGGCTTCCATGCGCTGGCCCCGTCAACCCCCTTCACACATGCCGTTGCATGTCATTGCACCACGCCTCCTCTGCATCCCTCCCCCTCGGCCTGCAGGACGAACCTGCTTCAACCAGCTGTGTCGTCCCCCTCAACCTCCCCTTGGCTTATTCCTTTCCCTTGTGCAGCCCACACGTGCTTCAACCAGCTGGACTTGATCGAGTATGAGAGCAAGGACCAGCTGAGGTGTGAAAAAGAAGAAAGGGGGTGCCAGGCGTTTTTAAGGGGGTGCCAGGCTTGGTATGGCTGGTAGGGCCAAGGGGTTGGCTGGGGCTGGGTTTGTACAAGTAAACACACGGTCAGATGAGTCCAGGAGGGGGCGCAGAAGCTTTGGAGCTTGGAAGAAGGTGGGGCTGGACAGGGAGGGGTGGCAGGGCAGAAGGCCTGCCCCCCTACCGCCTGCCGCTGCCAACCTTCGTTCCGCGCTGTCTCGCCTGCCTGCCCCGTCTTTCCCGTGCAGGGAGCGGCTGATGACGGCTATCCACGAGGGCAGCGAGGGCTTTGGCTTCGCCGTGAGTTGGCTGCCTGCCGCCTGCGCAATGCCTGGCTGCCTGGCTCAGGGGCACAGCGCTTTCTGGTCCCACTCGTGCAGCTGCCTGGGCCAAAACACCCCGCTTGCCAATGCTGCGCGCCTCATGCTGAACCTTGTCCCCACCCTACTGCCCTCCCTCCCCTCCCCGTGCAGTGAGTCGTTGATAACATCGAAAACCAAGGAGAATAGTTGCACGGCAGCTCACATCTTTCAGAGCCAGCAGCTGCCCCGTGCCGAGCAGCGGCAGGCTGTGCCGCAGCAGCCGGCGACGACGGCAACCGGCACGCAGCGCTGCTGGCCCCCCTGCATTGCATTGCTTCATCAAGCTTCATTCGTCCGTCGTTCTTTTTCTTTCAAGAGAGTTAGTGTTTCTGTGTGTGCATCCCATGTCATAACACCCACACCCATCCTTGTAAATCGCTCGAGAGCTCAGGCCTGGTCGCGTTGATCCTGAGTGTGGGTGCCTCCTGGGCTTCCCTGGGGTTACCCCATTGAACTGCAGCCGAGCAGCGCAGGCACCCACGATCACGTGACGCCCCTATCAGCACGTTGGAAATGGAGTAAGCCTAAGTAGTATGCAAGAGAACAGCCGCCTCTGCCTACTGCCTACATGGCCTGCCAGCTAGGAGGATTTCTCTGCAGCAACCCCAATGTCCCAGATTGGCAGTCGAAACCCGCCATCTTCTGCGCCAGTCAATTTCAAGAAGCGTCGAAGTTCAGCAAAGACACAAGAAGAGAACCTAGCGACAAGACTTAGCCCCTCCCGGTCGCCTGCTGCGGCCCAAGGCATTGAGTCGGCATGGAGGTGAGAGGAATCGCTCCAAGAGCGCTGCAGAGGGCAGGGCAGGGCTCCCAAGGCAGCGCCTGCTCCGCTGCACTTGTGCCACTTCCACCCGCCTTCTTTGCAGCGCTGTTGCCCAGGGAGGCGAGCGATTAGGCACCTTCAAGTGCGGCTCCTCCTGCCCACCTGCCTGCCCGCTCACGAGCCTCCCTCCCTGCCCGCCGCCCCGCCTTCCCCGCAGCCGCCGCCCGTCCCGCAGGCCGCGCAGCCCGCGGGGCCTGGGGGCGCCGCCTCCTCGCAGCAGCAGGCCCACAGCCCCCACGGCATGTCCAAGCTCAAGTCGGGCACCCGCAAGCTGGCGGCCAAACTGGGGATAGGCAGGAAGGAGCGAGAGGTGGGCGAGCACGGCGGCGGCGGCAGTCCAAGGGAACCTGTCGGCCCCGCGTCCCCCGCCCCTGTGGCCGTCACCGCTGGCAGGGCGCCCATCCCGCCCGCCGTGCCGGCAACGCCGGTGCTGGTGTCACCCGCAGGCGCCGGCCTGCTGGCGGCATCTTCTTCTCCCCTGGAGGCGGGCGCATCACTGGTTTCCGCCCCGCTGGCGGCAGCTGCCCCGCACATGCTGGCGGAGGCGGAGTCCCCCCTGGCGAGCGGCTCTCAAAGCCCAGTTAGGTGAGGCGGGCGAGGTGGGCAGGCAGGACGGCACTCTTACTTGCATTGCAGCAGTTTGCTGCACGCTCTGCTGCCGGTTCACATGCACTGCTGCCGGTCCACCATCACTGCCGGCTGTTGCCTGCAAATGCTGCCGGTACACTCAAGACTCCGCCTGCACTGCCGCTGACTCACCTGCCGTGCTGCCTGCCTGCGGCCTGCCCCAGCCCACACCGACGGTCGCCACAGCGTTGGCTCGTGCAATGCCATCTGCCCGCTCTGCTGAAGCGTGCTGCCACCTGCGCCACCCTGGCCCCTCCCGTGCCTCCACGAAACTTGGTCCAAGCAGCCCCAAACACACACCGTCTTGACCGTGTCCCCCCCGCCCTGTCCCCTCCCCGTCCCCCCTCCCCTGTGCAGGCGTGACCACCAAGCAGCGGCGGAGCTGGAGTCAGCCAAAGAGCGGCTGGCCCGCCTGCGCTCCGCCGCCGAGCGCGCCTCCACGTCTGCCATGCACGGCTCCCCCCGCTCCGCCTCGCCCCGCACCGCCTCTCCCCGCTCCGCCTCACCCCGCCCCCTCGGCGCCGCCTGGGAGCAGGGCCTGGGCGGCGGCATGGCGGCAGCGGAGTCCCCGCGCGTGGTGCAGGTGGGGGGGGAAGGTTGGTGTGTGTGTGGTCTTGGGCTATGCGGTGGAGAGCTGAGCTCGCGAGGCGGCCTCTGGCCTTTTGAAGTCGACAGTCGGTGGTAGGCCGCCTGACATCCCATCAGCTTCTCAAGACCCCTTGTTCTGGCAATGGCTTGGTCGTGTACTCTCTTGTGCAAACCCGGTGACGCAAAAAATCGCGTGCACTGCCTTCCCTCCCTTGGACACCCTGCCCCGCAGGTCCCAACTGGCGAGCGCCACGTGCATGCGGGCCAGGCGGTGGCCAGTCTTCTGGGTGCCCCAGAGCGGGCCGCTGTGGCCGAGGTGCCCGCCCAAGTGGCTCCCAGGCCCTCGGAAGGCCCGCTCGCAGCTTCCCTGGCTCACTTGTCCCCCGCCCCTGAGCCCAGGCATGTCACGGCGGCACCTGCTGTGCCCGCAGCGGCAGCGGCGCCAGGGGAGCCGGTGCCGGTGCAGGCGGCGCCCCGCCGTGTGACGGCAGAGCCCTACCGGCCAGCAGGTGAGCCAGCTCCCGCGGGGGTGGGGTGGGAGTAGGGTGTAGGCTGTCGTGAGGGCTGGGCCCAGATGACAGAAGTGCATGCAGACTTCCACTGCACAGCGACTTGCCAAATGGGCAGGGGCTGCCTGCTCCGGGCACGCTGCAGCGGGGCCTGCTCAGGGAGCCTCTGCTGGGGAGCCTTTGCAGGCCAGGACGGGCGCGGGAACGCTTCTCAGCATTCGCGGCAGCAGACGCATGGGAATGCGGAGAGAGTGGGAGACGAGCAGGCACCTTCCGCTCTTTGACTACCGCCCCGTTTCCTTCCCTCCCTGCCCTGCCCCTCCCACCCGCAACCGCAGGTGAGCCCGGCGCTTTTTCTCCCACCACCGCCTCCCCCACCGCCCGGCCGCCACCCGCAATTTCCGCCCGCCTGGCGGCGGCCGGTACGGCGCGCGAGGTCCGGGCTGCGGAGCGGGCAGAGGCAGAGGACGTTGCGCCCTTCCGCCCCGCTTCAGTCGACAGCCCCCGCGGCCGGCTGGCCACAGCTGTGGCCTGGGCCCACCCCTACGCCCACCCAACCGCCGCCGGGCCGCCTGCCGAGGAGGCACCGCCGCCGCCAGCTGGCACCTGGCAGGTGGCAGCTGAGCAGCCGGCGGCAGCCGTGGGGGGCACCACTGGAATGACTCACATTGGGGGTGAGGCTGAGCTGGCGGCGGCCCGCCTGCACAGGGCGCCGCACGCGGCAGCAGGCCTGGAGGGCGGGGCAGAGGCAGAGGCGGAGGCAGAGGCGGGGGCAGAGGAGGCCAGCCTGCAGCTTGCCCAGGAGGTGGCAAAGCCGGGGCCAGCAGGGGCAGCCATGCTGGAAAGGCCGGTGTCACCAGAGGATGTGAGGAAGGGACGGAGCCTGGCGGCCGCTGACGTGGCGGCGGGGCGGCGCGCGGCCGAGGACGCGACGGCGGCAGCTGTGCCCGGTGCACCCTCACCAGCACAGAGGCTGGCGGCGGGGCCCGCAGGAGCGGCGGCCTCGCTCCCGCCGCAGCCCCAGCAGGCCCAGCAGGCCTCAGAGCGTGTTGAGGAGGGTGTGTACTTCCGGGCGCCCGCCGGGCAGGAGGAGGCGCCGCAGTCCGCGCCGCCAGAGCAGGGCGCCGGCGGCGCCGCCGGGCCGCAGCCTGTGCGCTCTGAGCCGCTGCTGCCGGCAGGCGCCTTCTCCCAGGCGCAGGACATCTCCGTGTTCAGGTGGGTGCAGCGTTGCGTTGTTGTGTACTACCGACTGCCGAAATGCTGACACAGCTGGTTTCAGGGTCAGGGTCTGGGGGGAAGAGGGGGTGGAGGCTGGGTCTTAAGCGGCTGCATCTGGAGGCCCGCCCGCCAGCGGGCTCCCATGCCTGCCGTTTCTGCTTGCCTGCGCGCTGCTTCTCACCGTCTTTCCCATCCCTTTGGTCCAGCTTTGGATGTAGCACTGATCAGTGTTTGTGCGTGACCATCAGCTGAACTGCCTGCTACCCACGACTGCTCCTGTGCAGCCCGCGGGACCCCGCCGCCTATGTGCAGCGGGATGCCCAGGCCGACGAGGCCCTGAAGGCAAGTGCAGCAGCAGTCGTGCTTCATATGGACAAGAGAAAAGAGCAGTTGGGGGCTGGGGGCAGGTGCAGGGCTGCCCTTGCCTTTCTGGCAAGCAGGCCCGGAGAGGCCTGCAGGAGGCGTTGATGTGGCGATGTAAAAGAACCTTCACACCCTCTGCGCAGTCAGCCCCCTTGCACCGCTTTGCCACCCGCATTGCTTTGCTGCCTGGCAGCCTTTTGCCCCTACATGAGTTTTCTCCTCTCAACCCGCAACCAGCCCACCCCCCGCTCCCACTGCAGGTGCTTCCCGCCGGCCCAGCGGCCACCGTGGGTCGCCTGAGTGGGGAACAGGTTGAGCTGGCTCCATATGCTGCTGGGGCCGCCCCAGAGAAACTTGACGCTGGTGCGCTTGGTGGGAAGTTTCCAGCATGGGCGGGGGGATAGCAGGGTGCGGGGTTTGAGGGCTTGTGGCTGGGGCAGCTGCCGAGAAGCTGGGCCCAGATGGAGGGGCGGGGAGCCTGAGTCCCCATCTATTAACTGCCCTGAATGGGCATCCCCCTCTCCCTCCCCATCCCTCTCCCGTGTGTCATCCCATCCTTCTATCACTTCGAGGTCTTCAATGCATGGACTGCAGGCCCATTTGGCGCCCAGGTGGACGTCAGCGTGTTCTCACCAGCTAGCGCCCCAGAGCCCGAGACCAGCCCTCGAGTGAGCTGCACTCCGCTCCACGCCGGCCATGCCCTGCACACGCTGACCCTGCTTGTCGGAACCGCTGCCGCCAAGCCGTGCCTGCATCAACTCCCTGCCCTTGCTGTTGCACCCTGCTCAGCCACCTGCCCACACTCCTGCCTGGTGTGTGCCTCACACGCTCTTACTGCTCCTCCCCGGACCACTCCTGTGCCCTGCATGCGCAAACCTGAGCTGCCCGATGCCCACCTGCTGGCTTCTAGCCGCCCTTGTTTGTTTGTTTGTTTGTTCATGCCCCTCCCTGGCTGATTGCTGGTGGTCCCCTTGCCCCCCCCACCCCTCCCGCAGCCCCCAATTGAGATGGACCGTCGCACGGAGAGCGAGGCGGTGGAGGTGGAGGGGCTGGCGGAGCGGCTGCAGGTGTGGAGGGGTGGAAGGGTTGCTGTCGGAAGATCATGTTCCAGGGTGGCACCGGCTTGCTTGAGAAGAGGCGGTGGGTGTGAGGGCGGGGGGCTGGCGGGGCACGTGCAGGTGGGGAGGGGGGGGGGGGGGACTTCAGTTGTAGAGGGGTGTTTGGTTTGTGTTTGGTGGCGACGAGAAGTCAGATGTGGTTGTTAAGTAGGCGGGGAGCAGCTGGGGGCAGGCGGGCCCATGGTGTGCCGCGCGGCAGACGCAGGACCTGCACCTCGCGCCAGCTCAGCCGCTGACATGGCAGGCCTCTTGCCAGCCAGCCACATCTTGTTCACCCTGATCTCGTGTTCTCCGCTCCCGCTGCTCATTGTGGGTGCAGTCCGATACCCCTCTGACTTACCTGGAGGCAGCCCCACCCGGGGCTGCCCGGCCAGGCGTGGGGGAGCGCGTCGGCGAGACGGGCCAGGAGCAGGTGGGCGCAGTGCTCAGGGCGGGCGGGGAGGTTGTATTATTAGCAAGGCCGCTGTAGAATGCCTGGTGTAGCCCTTGTCATCTACCAGGGTAAAATTGTGCACGCTGTGCGCGTGCTGTGTAGGCGTCCATGCTGTGCGCGCCCTCCTGGTGTGAATGCTGTGTGGGCCCACGTGGCAGCTGGGGGACAACATGCAGGCCTTGCCCCACTTCCCACCGGCCTCTCCCCATGCAGGTGAAGGAGGAGGCGGAGGACAGGGAGCGAGAGGCGGCCGCCGAGGCGCCTGTCACCACCACCCTGGCAGCGACAGCGCAGGGTGCCGCCGGCAAGGCGGCAGAGGCGGGCACTGCTGCCAAGGAGGCCGCGGGCGGCGCCGCTTCCAGGGTGGCAGAGGGAGCAGCGGGCGCTGCGGCAGCAGCCCGAGTCATGGTTGAGCGAGTGGTCGAGGCAGTGACAGGCACAGCAGCTGAAAAAGCGGGCGAGGTGGCGGGTGCCGCTGCCGACAAGGCGGCAGGTGCCGCTGGGGCAGTGGCTGGCACGGCCGCCGGCACGGCAGGCGCAGCCAAGGAGGCTGCGGGGCAGGCTGTTGGCGCAGCCGCTGACAAGACGGCAGCTGCCACGCAGGCAGTGGCAGAGACGGCAGGGCAGGCCACAGAGACGGCTGTCGGCACGGCAGAGGCAGCCAAGGAGACCGCTGGGCAGGTTGCCAGCGCTGCCACTGACAAGGCTGCTGCTGCAAAGGAGGCAGTGACAGAGGCAGCCGGGCAGGCCGCTGAGACGGCCGCCGGCACCGCTGGGGGGGCAAAGGAGACTGCTGGGCAGGCTACGGGCGCTGCCACTGACAAGGTAGCGGCAGCCAAGGAGGCAGCGACAGAGTCGGCAGCGCAAGCAGGCCAGGCAGCCTCCGGCAAGGCGGCAGAGGGCGAAGAAGCAGCCGGGCAGGCCGCAGGCGCAGCTGCCGACAGGGCGGCTGCAGTCAAGGATTTGATGGTAGAGCGGGCAGAGCATGTAGGGGAGGCGACCGGCGACACAGCGGCGGGAGGCACCGAGGCTGCAGGGCAGGCCACAGGCGCTGCTGCTCAGACAGCGGCTGGCACAGCCGTCGGCATGGCAGCGGCAGCCAAGGAGGCTGTTGTGTCAGCCGTCAACACAGTTGCAGAGGCCAAGAAAGCGGCGATTGTGGCTGTGGCAGAGACGGCAGAGGCTGCGGGCGACAAGGCATCAGCCGTGGGCCATGCTGCGATGGACACAGCAGGCGCAGCAGTGACGGCGACCTGGGAGGCGGCTGCAGGAGCTGTGGGGAAGGGGCAGGGGGCGGCTGGTGTGGTGGGGGCTGAGGCAAGCAGGGAGGCTGTGGAGACGGAGGGAGAACTTGTGGGCGGGGAGGGCCCTGCTGCTGAGGTGGTGAGCGGCACAGCCGAGGAGCAGGCGGCCGCTGAGGAGTCAGAAGCAGAGGGTGTGGCTGTCCCGGCAGGCGAGGAGGTCCCTGCTGCTGCTGGGGCTGGGAGCAGCACAGCCGAGGAGCGGGCCGTCACTGAGGAGGCAGAGGAGGAGGGCGCGACCAGCCCAGCAGGCGAAGGGGTGCTTGCCGCTTTTGTCAAGAGCTCAGCTGAGGGGCAGCCGGCTGGTGAGGAGGCAGAGAGGGAGGCAGAGGAGGAGGGCGGCCCAGGGAGCAGGGAGGCCCCTGCTGCTTTCATCAGCGGCACAGCCGAGGAGCAGGCAGCCTCCGAGGAGGCAGAGGCGGAGGGCGTGGCTGGCGCAGAGAGCGGGGAGGGCCCTCCTGCTGGGGTTGTGAGCGGCACAGCCGAGGAGCAGGCAGCCGCTGAGGAGGCAGAGGAGGAGGGGGCAGCGGTCCCAGCTGGCAAGGAGGCCCCCGGCGGGGTGGACACCGGCACAGCTGGACAGCGGGCAGCAACAGAGGAGGCCCAAGAGGTGAGGAGGGGCAGGGCCAGGCACAGGATATGATAGTGTGTTCTGCCGCGCTGCGCTGCGCTGTGCTGTGCTGTGCTGTGCTGTGCTGCGCTGCGCTGCGCTGTCCTGCGCGCCTTGCTGCGGGCACCTTGAGCTGTGTTGATCGCGTGCCATATGGTAGCCTCGCACAAACCTTCCAACCCCTGCCGCCCCTCCCTTCCAGGCCCCAAGCACCGGCTCCGGCCTGGCAGGCAGCCTGCTGGGCGCCGCCGTCGGCGCTGTGCACGCTGTGAGCGAGTCGCTGCACAGCGTGCTGCAGCACGGGCGCCAGCTGGCGGCCGAGCAGGATGCCGGCGACAACGAGTATGCGGCCGGCGGCGGCAGCACTGTGGCACCTAGCGAGTCAGGCAGGGAGCAGCAGGTCGAGGAGGGAGGGCAGGCTTCTTCCTGGGAAGAGCGAGAGGAGGCGGAGGGGTCTGGGGAGGAGGCAGAGGCAGAGGCAGAGCAGAGCGGGCCTGGGGCAGAGCCTGGGGCAGAGCCTGCAGACCCTGGGGCAGAGCAGAGCGGGCCTGGGGCAGAGCAGAGTGGGCCTGGGGCAGCGGCGGCAGTGCGTCAGCCGCAGGCGTTTGCAGGCCTGCCGGAGGAGCTGCCGGCTGAGCTGGGCGGCACCGGCGCCGGCACTGGCGGCCCTGTTGGGGGCGGCGGGCCGCTGGCTGCAGAGGAGGGAGCAGCGGCGGCGGCCACCATGGACGTTCAGCAGGGGGCGCTGGGGATGGCAGCTGTGGAGGAGGGGGTGCCGGAGGGGCGCCTGCTGGTTGAGGGCCCGGCTGAGCGTGGTGGGGTGCTGGAGGCGGGGGCAGAGGCAGAGCAGCCAGGGACAGAAGCGGCAGCAGCGCCCAGCGCACAGCCTGAGACTTCGGCGGGGGGCGCAGAGGCGGCGGCTGTCGTGCCTGCTTCACCTCGTGGCGCGCAGGTGTCCATGAAGGTGGGTTGGTGGGTTGGTGAGGGGGGGAGGGGACCTGCTTAATATAATAAGGGGTCATGTTAGGGGTGCTGGAAACAGGAAGACACCTGCCTATAGCTCCCTGCCCCAGCCACTTCCCTCCACCTCCCAACCACTTCGCGTCCCCGCTGGCTCTCACCCATCCATTTTTCTTGCATCACACCTCCATCTCGTCACTGCAGGAGGCTGTGGAGCGCGACGCAGCAGTCAGCCCCAGCCTGCTGCAGGCTCTGGAGGGCGCCACCGAGCCGGCCACCCCAGCACTCGCCGCCGCTGCCCCCTGCACCTCGCCCCCCGGCCCCAGCCCTGGCCCCACCCCGGCCAGCCCCCGCCGGGCAGGCCCTGGCGCCGGGGCAGCAGTGGTGCTGCCGGTGGCTGTGAGCGAGTCAGACAAGCAGACAGAGAAGGAGGCAGCCATGAGTTCCACAGCGGTGGACGCCAGCCTGGCGGTAGAGCAGGAGGCACCCGAGGTGGCGGCCGCTGAGCTGGCGGAGGAAGCCCAGCGGGCACAGCCCGAGGGGCTGGACGCCACCCCAGGCTTCCTGGCACAGCGGGGGGCGGCCAGGGAGCAGGTGGGGCTGGGGCTGGAGGGGCGCTTTGGTGAGGGGCGCAAGGAGGAGGCAGCGGAGGAGGGGGAGGAGGAGGGACAGAAGGAGGGAGAGGCTGAGACGGGAGGCGAGGCGCAGGCCGGCCGCCGGCTGGTGTTCAAGGTGGGCGGGGGCAAACAGGGCGGGAGGGCTGGGTCAAGTAGCAGCAGAGGTGAACATTGTAGGCTTGCTAGTGCATTGCATCCGGGCAAGCAACGACCAACAACATGTGCGCTACGCGCTGCTCAATTCTTGCTTTCACCCAGCCTCCCTTGCCCCCACTCTGTGTGCCGCAGGACATCTCTGGGCTGCCTGAGGAGGCCTCCCAGCAGCGCTCCCCCGCTGCCGCACCTGCCCCCGCCGACGCACCCCCCTCACAGCTGCCCATGGCTGCCGGCCTGGGGGCAGCGGCCGTGGTGACAGCGGCTCCGGCGGCACCCTCTGAGGGCGGCGCCAGCGAGAAGTTTCAGGACGCACGCGAGGAGGAGGCCGCCCCGGTAAGTGCTGCTGCTGTGGGAAGGTTGTGTGGGTTGGCGTGGGGCACTGCTGCTGTGGGAAGCGCGGGCGGGCGGGGGGGAGCGCTGTGCCTGGTACCACCGGTGTTACGTGGCGCTGACCTAGCATTGGACAACAGGTTTGAAGAGTGGCTGTGCTGCCTTGCTTGTGTAGGAGGGGCCGACAGAGGGCGGGTCCACACGGGCTGCAGTCCTCGGAGCGGGTGACCAGGCGGGGCGACAGGTGGGGCGGCGGCAGGAGGGGCAGCAGCAGGAGGAGGAGGGGCTGGAGGGTTTTGTTCAAGAGTTGGGGCACCCTGCTCTGCTGTGCTGTGCTGTGCTGTGCTGGCATGCTGTCGCTCCACTGCCTGTGCCCAACCCGCCCACCGGACCAGCACTGGCCCGGCCAACCGAGCTGCCAGCCAATCTATGCGCTGCCCCCCCCTCAGCCCACCTGCCTGCCCTGCTCCCCTGCAGGACGAGCCGCGTGCCCCTGGCCCAGAAGCGGGCACAGCAGAGGCCGCCGAGGCTGGCGCCGAGGAAGCCACAGCACCATCCGCACCGCAGGTGGGGGCGGGCAGGTGGTGCTGGGTTGGCAGGAGGGCAGCACTTGCAGGCAAACAACTCACCTGTTGCCGCTGCGGCAAGCTGCTGTGCAGCTTTGCTTGCATTGTTTGGCCGCATAGCCCAAGCCGCCGCCTTCCCCTCTCTCCTCACCCCGACCACTGCCTGCCTCCCCACCCCTCCCCCCGCAGCCGGAGGCCCAGCCTGAGCCCCGCCCGCTGCACGAGCTGAAGACGCAGTACAGCGTGGGGGGCCTGCGCGAGCCACCACCATCCCCCACCACCTCCACCTCCCCCACGTCCGGCCGTGGCGGCCCCCGGGAGGCGGCATTCCCCGCCCCAGGCCCTGCTGGCGCCGCTCCTGTGACTGGCGCGGCCGGTGTGGAGTCAATGGAGGGGCCCACAACCCGCCCAAGCTATGAGAAGACGCTGAGCCGCCTGCAGACCGGCACCACCGCTGAGAGCAGCTCGGCGGAGGCTGTGGGCGAGATTGAGGTGGGTGGGGGCCAGGGCAGGGGCAGGAGCAGGTTGAGGGGCCGGGGACCGGGGAGGTGACACCTTGTTGGCTCAAGACAAGCCGTGCAGGCCTGGGGTTGCTGTCGAGAGGGGAAGGGGATGCACCGATAGCGTAAAGGGCATGGAATCAGCTGAGGTGGGAGTTGGAGGCGCTGCACGGCAAGGACGGGGCAAGCGGCGCACCGTGCCTGGATTCCACAAACAAAACCTCAGGCGCTCTGACGAAGCTGAGGCAGGCGGGTGGTGTGTGGCAGGGCGCGCAGGTGGCCTGCAGTCAATCTGACTCCTGTGGGGCTCCCCCTGCTCGCACACGTTTTGGTGGTGAGACCGTTCATGTGGGCTCAGGGCGTGGGGCTCCAAGGCGGGTACAACACATAGGCAAGCTGCCAGCACATGCTTTGTGAGTGCTACCTGGCTGTGCCCACGGGACCGGCCAGGGCCAGCCGGCCTGACTGGGATCCTGGGCAGGGCAGGGCAGCCTGGCAGAGCTGGTGCAGGTGGCCTGCCTATGTGTCGTGGCTTTGGGGCATGCCCATAAGCGCCTTTGGCAGTTGCAGGAGCCGCCTGTGAGGTGGCCCCTCCCCATGGGTGGAGCAGCCCTGTGCGAGCGTCTGCCCCCGTGGCTCTCAGCTGCCCTACAAGGGGCCTTCTGTGACCTGGCACCGGCCGGTCTTCAACAAGGTTCCCCGCATAGGCTCTGGCGAGTAGTGCTCTATCGCATTGCTGGCCGCCGGGAACCTGGCGGGGCACGGCTGGCCAGGCTCCCGGGCGGGTCGGCAGTGAGGCAGGGCACCGACTTGCCTTGGCCACTTGCGGTGGTACCCTGGCAGGCAAGGGTGCACCAGCCGAATAGTGTTCTGGGCCCAAGCGGACCAATCTCAAGAGGCTGCTGTCCGCGTGATCCTCTCTGCTTTGCCCAACTTATGGCACGTCTGCATATGCCCAGGGAGCTGCGGCCGCTGCCGTCCACGCGGCAGGTGGCAGGGCGTGGTGGCAGCAGTTCTTGACTAGGCCTAGCACACAAGCCTGCTTGCGGTGGGTGTGGCCAATGCCAATGTATTAGTGCCACCTAGTGGGAAGCGAAGACGGATGGGCCAGGGCGCCTGCAACCGCCGGCCTCACACAGCTCTCGCCATGAGGCGCGGCCAGCCTCCCTCCCTCCAATCTCTCCAGGCAGCTGAGCCAGGCTCCTGTCCCAGCAGCTCGCTGCCGTGTTGGGCTGCATAGATGCGCCTCCTCGCCAGTTGCTCGCAGTCGTGCTAAACTGCTGAGATGCGCCTCTCCAGTGGCTAGCGGCCGTGTTGGGCTGGGCAGATCTATGCACAGCATTTTCTTCGTGTGGGTGCACACGTGTGAGGCCTCAGCGGCATCAGACGTTGTGCCCTGCCGCGGCAAAGCAGATGCCGCATAAGTCATGGGCTGCTCCAGCTGCTCTAACTTCAGCTCCTGCTTGCCCTGGTGAACCGCCAAGGCCATCCATGGCGGGCCCCCAGGACCAGGGCAGCTTAGGTAGAGCAGGTGCCACAGCTCAATGCATGCGGCGGCCGCTGGCCATGCCACTCACCAAGAACGTTGCTCGAGGGGCCCACACGCACCTTGTGTTGCAGCGTGTTATATGAAACACGCACAGTTGATCCGTCCACTGCACACCCTTAGTTTCACTCGTGCAAGTTTAGGAAACCCCAAGGCTCTCCCTCCCTGCCCCCCGCAGGAGCTGGTGCTGCCGGCAACCATCACCCCAGCGGCCCGCGTTCGCCACGTGTTCAAGGTATGCAGGCGGGGAAGTCATGTTGTCTGGGCTGCCCTCGAATACAAGGAGTGCAACATCAGAAGGGGCGCTTCCAGTAGGCACGGACCATGAGCGCCTTTCCAGCATCCGCCCCCAGGTCACCTCGTCACCAATGCCTCCTCCCCTCCTGCCTGCCTCTTCCCCTCCCGCCCTTCCTCAGGCCATGTGGACCTGGGCCACCCTCAACCCAGTGCTCGCGGCAGGGCTGGCTGCTCTGCTCCCCGTACTGTTCATCACGCTGAGCCGCTTGGCCACCGCAGGTAAGCCTGAGGGCTGCTGCTGGTGGGGTGGAGTGTTGGTGCCTGGCCACCTTCCCGCACTTGCGTGCCGCCCTCAAAGCCAGTACCCTCCTGGCTGCCCCCTGCCTGCCTCCCCAAACCCCATGCATTCACCCTGCTTGCCTTTGCTGTTGTGTTAACCAATGCCCTGCCTCCTTGCCTGCTGCCAGTGCTGGGCGAGTTTGGGCCTGCTCTGGTCACGACAGGCGCCATCGCTGCCGCATTCACCGCCATCGCCTGGGTTGCCCGCTTTAGTGAGTGGGGGCGGAGTTGCTTGGCCTGGCCTGGCCTGGGAGGTTATCATCGCGGGATGGGCGGAAAGGGAGAAGGAAAAGACAGGCAAGGTGAGCCAGGATCAGAGGCTGCCAAGCAGAGGCATGGCTGGGCAGCTACAGGGAAGCTGACCCTGCAGGCGCCTGGGCAGCTGGCCGCCCTCGGCACGCGGTTTCTCACGTTCCGCTTCCTGCTTGTGTTCTTCCGTGCGCCTCCCTCGCACTCTAGTGACGGTCCCTGAGAGCGAGATAGAGATGATCGAAGAGCAAACCGCGGCTGCAGCCCTGTCTGGGGCCCCAGGCGGCAGCGCCGCCGCCGCCGCCGCCGCCGCCGCTGGTGCCGGCCCCAAGGGTGCGCCCGCCGACACCCCAACCGTTGGCGAGGTGGAGGCCCTGCCTGGCGGCGGCGACATTGGCCTTTCAGAGCCAGTCACCGCTGAGAGCACCGAGGATTTGATGGAGGGCTCTGGGAGTGGCAGCGGGCTGCTGCAGGTGCGCGGGAGGCGCGTGCGTCGTCCGGGCGGGCGGGCGGGCGGGTGTGCGGGATGGCCGTCTCACAGTCACTCTTGGCGGCGTGCGCCTTGCGCAGCAGCTCACGCAGCAGTCTGCACGCTGCTTGAAACCTATGTATGCCACCTGCTTGCCCTGCCCACCCTGGCCTGCCCCGCAGCTGCATGCATGCCGGCCGTCTGGCCCGCGCCCGAATGCCTGCGCCTGCCCGCCTCGCGCTCCCACTCCCATCCACTGCACACCTATCCTTCCTCACGCGTCTCGTACCCCTTGAACACCCTCTCTTTGCCCCTCCCCACGCTGCACAGGCTGTGCACGACAAGGTGGAGGGCGCCGTTGAGGGTGTCCTAGAGGCGGTGGAGCCTGGGCGGGAGATGGTGGGGGAGGTGAGGTGGCAACAGTCCAGCGGTGGTGGTTGCACGTTCAGGCGCAAGCGGAGGAGGTGCAGGAGGCGGATGCGCCTGGGTGGCAGATGGTGGGAGAAGTCCGGTGGGGAGCTTTTCTTGCCTCCTTGCATCATTCAAGGGGCTGCGAGTGATGCCGAAGACCCGAGGATGGTGCACGTGTGATTGAGATGGAAGAGATCCAACGCAAGTGCTGAGCATGCCTTCGCCCTGCTGTGCATGCCCCCTCCCACCTCACCCCCTGCAGGTGATTCAAGAGACTGAGGAGGGCGGGGATGTGATAGAGGACGAGGAGGGGGACGACCCGCTGGGGCGTGCCGTGAGGGCGGTGTCGGGCGTGGCGACGGTGAGTGCGACTTGACTTGGAGTTGGTGTGACTTACAGAGTGGAAATATTAAACAGCGATGCACATGCATGCATTAAGTGGTGTGGTGGCGGGTTTGCTAAGAGCGCAGCGCCGAACGTGGCGACGGTATGTGAATGTGGTGGGCCGGGAGAGGTGGGGGGAGTTGAGGAGGCACTTTGACCTGTTATTCACGAGGGGGGGGGTGCGACGGCCAGCTGCGCCGCGGCAGGCGGGAGTGTCGATTGCAACTGCAGTGAGCGACCGTGGTGCGGGGCTGCAGCAGTGAGTGGGGGTGGGGGTGGCATGGAGTAGCACGCAGCCAGCTTTGCTGCACTGGACGGGCAGAGGAGCAGAGTGGTGCAGCGCAGCCCAGCACAGCCCAGCACAGCATGCGGGCAAGCAGTGCACGCGCCACATACGGCTTTGGAGCTTGCGCCCGCCTCACTGCCCTGCACCAACCCGCGGCCTTTCCCTGCCCCCGCCTCCTCTGCAGGCGGCCAAGAACAGGCTGAGCGGGCTGGCAGACCGCGCATACCATGGTAAGTGCTGCCTGAAGGCATGCTGTGGTGGGGCGGAAGGGGAAAATAGTCCACCTGGCTCCAGGGCAGTGGGAACACCCGCTGTGCTGCAGGGCCCTATTCGTCGCAGCCAGCTGCCTGCTTCTGCCCAAGCGCTCGCAGCACAGCACTGTGCCCGCTCCCTGGCCACACAATGCAAGCATGCCCTACTGCGCAGTTCTCCCCGCCCGCCTCGCCCGACTGTCATGCCTGCCTGCCCGCCCGCCTGCCCGCCTGCAGTGCTGTCCAGGGAGGCCCCCGGGTTCAGTCCAGTCGTTACAGCAGTCCACATCCCCTGACTCAGGAATACACCTCTTCAACTGCCCTCAACCTGCCTGCCCGCCTGCAGTGCTGTCCAGGGAGGCCCCAGGAGCGGATGTCAGCGGGCAGGGAGCCCCCATCAAGGACCTGGCCGAGGGTGAGGGCAGCAGTGAAGGGTGGGCTGTGAGGCCTTGCCATGCGGGAAGATGCGAGAGCACCAAAAGTCCCTCTCCTCCTCCCGCATAAACCGTCCCTCACCCAGAGCCCTGGGCCGCTGTCAAACCCTCGCGCATGCCTGTGCAGGGGCAGAGGAGACGGCTGCTCGCGGGAGGGGAGCTGAAACACTGTGCCAATTCCTGCTCGAGACAAGCACCTGCTCACCCCCAGAGCCCTGGCCGCTTGCTTTTCAACCCTTCTGCCGCTTTGCAGGGGAGAAGGAGACGGCTGCTCTGGAGGAGGAGATGGAGCAGCGGCGCCGCGTGCCCGCCCCGCCAGAGGCGCCCCGCCCGGCGCCGCCGCCCGCCGGCGGCGACAGCGGCGGCCACCCCTCCACCGAGGGCGAGAGCGGCTACGAATCAGGTGCGGGTTCTATGCATTGCTACGGGTGCGTGGCATGCAGGGTGCATAGGCTACCCCGGGCGCGCCCCCGCAGCAGATGCATGAGCAGCTGGCATGCAGTGTGCTGCTGATTAAGTTCATCGGAGTCATGCTAGCAAACCGACAGCGGGCCGTGGTGTGGGTGGCTCACCCTGGTGCAGACAACGACAATGCCGGTCCCGTTCTGGAGGGCGTGCACCCAGCAGCGCGCCACCGCCACCCTGGCAAGCCGGGCAGCAGGGACCACAGCGCTGCTGTGGTGGCGGCCGAGCAGGCAGCCGCCGGCCACCACCGTCATGCCGCTGAGGGTGCGTGCTTCTGAGCCGGCCTTGGAGTGGCCCATTCTCTCTTTGGCAAGCTGCTGCCATTGCCTGCCTGCCTGAGCTCCAGCTGTCATTCAAGCCTCTGAACCCCAGCCTGCCTTCCTGCCTGTTTCTTGCAGATGCTGCAGCTGAGGCGCACGTGCAGCCCGGCGTTGAGGAGGCCACGATTGCCGGGGAGGCCCACCCAGGGCTGCTGACCCGGGCGGCCGAGGCAACGGGCGAGCTGGCGGCCAGCGCCGCGGGCAAAGTGAAGCACGCTGCGGCGGTGGCGACAGGTGGGTGCGTGCATTGGAGGGGTGTGTGTGCTTTCTGAGGATGAGCACGTGAGGGGGCTTGGTAGGGTGTACAATGCAGCGCCCCTGCAGGCAAGCAGTGTGCACACGTGGCCTGCCTTGGTGGACAAGACGCATAATCTGTTGCGCCTGTTTTTGGCCCCATGCCCACCCCAACCCCTCTGCTTACACCCATGCCGCCATCCCTGGCCCTCCCACACCCATGTGCAGGCACTGCCGAGGAGCAGCGCCCGCCTGGCGCCCGCCTGGCAGAGCTGCAGGCCAGCATTGCAGAGATGGAGGGTGAGCGGGCGGGGGATGTGGAGTTCCAACAGGCAAGCCAGCGCCTGGGCATGTGAGCGCTCAGCCCGCAGCGCACGGCAATACCAGAGTTGAACGACCTCGAACTCAGGGGAAACGTTGCACAGCAGCACGCACGAAGCACACCAGGCACGATCTACATCAAACTGTCAGCAGTAAAACAGGGGCAGCGGCAGAGTTGTTTTGCTTGCTCGTGCGGCCTGCCTGTTGGCCTGGCCAGCATCTTTAAGCAAACAAACAGCCTCTGCGCTGAGGCGTTGCTTTATCATTGTTCACATTGAAAGCATGTAGTAGCGAGCACTCGGCTTGTTGAATGTAAGCACATGTTCACAACAACATCATATTGTTGGGGGACTAAGAAAGAGCATGTCCCCATCGGGTAGCAAGCGCAAAGGCAAGGGAGGCAACATGCATCGGCAACAACGGGAGTTGTGTGTAACTTCATGCACCCGGGTGCCCCACACGGTGCCCTGTCTGCTTCAAGGCTTTCGCAGCTGCGGCGCCCAAATCCCAGCCAGGTGTGCTGTACGCCTTGTACACCTGGCACACATCAATAAGGTTCATGTCTGCTGCAATGCGCAAAACCGCTACCTCGAGTGCAGCAGCCAGCTCTGCGTCCAGCGGCCGCCCAAGCTTGCTCAAGGCCCAAGCAATGTTAGCTGCCTGCTGAGCATTGCCATGCTCCAGTGCGTATGGCAGCCGTTGTCGGGCTGCTGTCCATGCCCCATCGGACAGACGCCAGCCGTCGCTGGCGTACGCCCAGAGAGTGTTTGACACAGCTTGCGGATTCATGCCTGCTGCCGTGCGCTGCACAGCTGCCTCTGCCGCCGCAGCCAGCTGCCCCTCTAGCTGCCAGCCCAGCTTGCTCCAGGCCCACAGGCTGTTGGACACATTCTGTGCATTGCCGTGCTGAAGGGCGCGCTGCAGCTGTTGTTCCAGCGCTGCCCGTGCTGCGCTGCCCAGCTGCCAGCCACCACTGGCGTACGCCCAAAGGGAGTTTGACACCTCTTGCGGTTTCATGCCTGCCGCTGTGCGCTGCACTGCTGCTTCTGCTGCCGCGGACAGCTGCCCCTCTAGCTGCCATCCCAGCTTGCTCCAGGCCCACAGGCTGTTGGAGACGTTTTGTTCGTTGCCAAGCTGAAGTGTGCGCTGCAGCTGTTGTTCCAGCGCTGCCCGTGCTACGCTGCCCAGCTGCCAGCCACCACTGGCGTACGCCCATAGGGTGTTTGACACCTCTTGCGGTTTCATGCCTGCCGCTGACCGCTGCACTGCTGCTTCTGCTGCCGCGGCCAGCTGCCCCTCCAGCTGCCTCGGCTTGCTGCTGGCCCACAGGATGTTGGCAACCTCTTGTTGATTGGCATGCTGAAGCGTGTGCAGCAGCCGCTGTTCTAGCGCTGCCTGTGCTGCTTTGCCCAGCTGCCAGTCCCCGTTGGCGTACGCCCAGAGGGTGTTGGACACGGCTTGAGGGATCATATCTGCTGCCGTGCGCTGCACTGCTGCTTCTGCGGCCTTGACTACCTGCCCCTCCAGATGCCAGCCCAGCTTGCTCCAGGCCCACAGGCTGTTGGCAACATCTTATTCTGTGCCATGCAGCAGCACCCTCTGCAGTTGCTGCTGCAAAGCTGCCGCCATCACACCGCCTGGCTGCCGGCCAAGAGTGCCATAGGCCCAGAGGATGTTGCTAACTGCCTGCGGCTTGGCTGCCGCCAACAGCCGCGCTGCCTGCTGCTCCCAGGCTACCAGCTGCTGCGGGCTGAGTGGTGCCTCCATGGCTGCCGCTGCCCACAGGTATTGTGCGCATGCCCACGCATCAAATTTTGACAGCAGCTTGAAGGCCTCCGCCAGTAGCCCCCTGAAAGCCGCCTGGTTGCCTGCCTGCTTGGCTGCACGCTGCTCTGCTGTCAGCTGACTGCTGCCCATCCGCTTGTGCAGCTTTACAATGCTGTTGGCAGCAGTGGTCAGCTCTCTGACGCTGCACCCGCCTGCCTGCTGCACCAGCTGCAGCACCTGCTCGCAGCTGCTGGCTTTCTGAAGGCGGTCATTCAGGTTGCCGCCGGCTGGCAGTGTGCTGGGTCTGCGCTCTGGCTGCTGCTGGGGGCGGGGCGGGGCGGGGCGCTGCAGCTGCAGGGCAGGTGGGGGGGCCAACAGTTGGGGCGGGTCATTGGTAGGCTGGCCCATCTAACAGTACAACACGGTCCGTGGCTGGCTTCACAGAGTGTCACCACACACAGCTGTGGGCACGATCAGCACAAAGACACAATGCAGCACTGCAGCGCCCCACCTGAGGCGGTGCCTCCACGCTGGGCTCTGGGGCAGGCTTGGGAGGCTCTGGGCGACGCAGCTGCACAGCACGAGGGGATGACACAGCCCAATAAAACAAATTTGGTGACTCCTGACGGCTGGTCTTACTGAATCTCTGGGTCACATTATCAGGGCACACGGGCAGCGGCACGACGGGAAAGCGGCGGCAGCACCCACCACAGGCAGCGGCAGCGGCGGCGGCAGCGGCAGCGGCAGCACCCACAGGCGGCGGCGGTGGAGCCAAAGGGCGAGGCTGCTGCCGGGAGCTGCGGCCGGCGCCGCCCTTCCCTGAGCTCCCATCTACGCGTGCAGCCACCACTTGGAGGCGGGGCAGCGTGTGGCGGCGCGCCCCAGCGAGGCCTGCACGCTGGCGGGAGGACGCAAGCGGGTTTGAGCAATCCACTCGCCACCTGTGATCGCTGTCATCCAATCATCGATCAACACGCGCACCTGCAGGGCTGCCGCAGGCCGCGGTTGCGGTAGCAGCATTCTGCCGACCGGTCAAACTGGGCCTCCGACGGCAAGACGCGGACCCTCGGCTCGAAAACGTATTGCAGCGGCAAAAGAGGTCGATCGCCGCCTTAAACCGCGTCGGTGAGGTGGAGAGGATGGGCCACCGCCGCCAGCGTGTCGCCGCCGCCAGGCCAACGCGATGTGGCCCACCGGTTCTCCATCTGCATGCATCTGCATGCATGCATCTGCGCAGCTCTGTCTTTGCCCCGTGTCTGCCCAGAGGGCTCTGCTGCTCGAACAGATTGCCCTTTGTGATCCTCTTTCAATGTGTGGCGTGCCTTCTCCTCACATTGGCATGGCATCGCAAATGGCAAAGCCCAGCACGAGTCGTGGCGGCAGCCGAGGCTTGGGAAACGCAGCATGCCAAGGGGAGCAGGTTGCAGCCAGAGAATTTGTCCTTGGCAGTACATTCTCCAACTCTGCGCACACTGATTGCCGCCAGTCAATCACTCACACGTGCTGCGCTGTGCGGGCTGCGCCTCTGCCCCCTGCCTGCAGGGCGGCCGCCTCTCCATGTGTGGTGGCAGCGTGCAGGGCGTGTTCCGTGAGGTGCAGCCCAACTCGTTCATTGCCATGGACTGGCGCTTCAGGTGGGGCAAGCCCCGAGGGGTGGTCCGGGCTGCTGTACCTGCGCGAGGCCTGGGGGCGGGTGTGGGGGTATCCAACCGGCCAGCCCGCCTATGCCGAGCGGGCTGCAAGCGCCGACCCCGGCACCCTTACCTACCATACCGCAAGTACGCCTGCTCTGCCCGCTGTGTCTGCTCTGCCAGCTGTGACACCACAGCAAGTGGGCGAGAGCTTCGGGTTGAAAAGCCCAGCAAAGGCCTTTGTCCTAGGGCAGCACAACGGTGACGCTGAAGCAGGCGCGTGTGCATAGGGGGCAGGGGCGTGAAGGTGCGTGTTAAGCACATAGGAAGCATGAGTGGTCGATGCTGTCCGGGCCCGGCCATCCATTACAGCTGCTGTAGTGTCGTTAGTAGCGTGCCGTGGCAGGAAGCCCTGGCAGCACACACCCCCGGCCAAGGCTCCCTGTGTCTCATCCCGACTACATGGATGAAAGCCGAAGCAAGGGGCGCCGGCGCCCCGCCAGCCTGGCAGCGCCCCCCAGCAAAACGTAGATACGCGATACAACACGCAGGTACGCCAAGCCCACTACGATTTTCGACACCTGTCCCACTTCGATGTATTTATTTGCGATGAGGCAGCCGCGGAAAGTGGGGCCTAGGGCTTTTGCCTTCGCGCTTGCCCTTGTGCTCTGCTCCCCCTGCCTGGCAAGTGCAGCAGGGCTGAACGATCAGGCTTGGATCGGCGAACGCCTAGAAGGAGGGCATAGCAGTGAAGAATCGCCTTGCGATGTGCGCGCCACCCGCAAGTGAGCAAGGCCGCCCACTGGGCGCTTGGCCTGCGGCATTTATAACGTGTTCGGCAGCAGGAGTCCTCCCTAAAAAGCGCAATTAGCGGCGCAGTACCTCCTGTTAAGCGAAGCAGGGCTTTGACCTAACCCTGCCGCTGCCGCCGCTGCCTCCGCCGCGCCGCCCGCCACCCGCCCTGCTGCCCAGGGCGACTCTGAAACTGATCAAAGAGACTCCATTCATTGGGCTCTTCCACCACGTGGGTTAACATTTAAGCAGGCCTGCTGCTTCATGGCGTTGCCTCCTGCATGGTTGCCGCAGCAGGGCGCGCCAGGGTGCCTCGTCAGCTCGCTGCATCGCCTGCCGCCATCCCGCCCACTGCCGCTCTCCCAATTGTGCACTTGCGGCCCCGTCCCCCTTCGTGCCCCCACATCACCCGCTGCTGCAGCTGAGGAACCAGACTATCTTCGAGGCCTCTGGGCTGGCGCTGATTAACGGCACCTACTATGTTGTGTTCGACAGGTGGGCACATATATGTGTGTGTGTGTGTGCTGTGGGATGGGGTGGGGTGCGGGTGGTTGAGCGGGCGGCCGGGTGGGTGAGCAGGCAGGTGAGCGGGGTGGGGACGTGAGGCGTCAGGCGAGGGCACCCCATTTCAGAGGCACTTGGGGCGGGCACACACGGTTTGTACCAGATTGCCCACCCTGCCCACCCTGCCCACCCCCACACGCCGCTTCCTGCCCCAACCCCTCGCCTCCCTCAGTTCCTGCATCCCAGTGTGACCCACTGACACATCGCTCTCCTCCCTCCGCAGCTCCGAGTCTTTGGGCTACTTGGACGACGAGTTCCACTTCCGGGGTGCCTCCAACCGGCTGATTCGGGACAAGGGGGAGGAGGACAGCCAGTTTGAGGGGATTGCCTACGTGCCCGAGAACAACACATTCCTGCTGCTGCAAGAGGTGGGCAGGGCTTGCTGTTCTGGTGTTGGAGGGGTGAGGGAGGGGTAAGGGAGGGGTGCAGGGGACGGGGGCATCTGCCTGCCCACCCGTACCGGCAGCTCATCCAGGCTGTGAACGGGCGCGTGCGCTGGTGCCCCGAGCCCTCCCTCATCTCAAGCACAGCCTGGTCGTGGTCCAGTTGTTTGGCGCACACGGGCCTGACATCGAACCCGCATGTACGTGCTGCCGACAACTGCCCCGCACGCATGCATGCAGGCCATCGCGCACGGCGGCCACTTCCACCCGCACATCATCCATGCGCGCATCACGCCCGACGGCGACACCTGGACGGAGCTGCAGACGTGCAAGGTCAAGTTTGAGATCACCAGCTCCAACAAGGGCTTCGAGAGCATCGTGTACTACCGCAACAAAAAGGGTGAGCCGGGGGGTGGGGGGTGGGAGGTGGTGCGGGCAGGCAGAGGCAGCAACCAAGGGCAGGCTCCGGCTGGCAGGTACTGCTGCCTGATGCAACGCAGAGGGTGAGCTGTAGTGCGGGAGGTGGTGCGTGCAGGCAGGGGCAAGACAAGAGGTGCGGCCCGGCTGGGAGGTGATGCGGGCAGGCAGAGGTATCACACAAGGGCGAGCCTCAGCTGCAGGGGCGTGCAGGCTGGCAGCTGGCAGGCTGGCAGGCTGTCTGAATGGGAGACAGGCAGGCACCGGCAGGCACCGGCAGTGGGGCCCTGCTGCCCGCACGGCAGCAGATCGGGGTGGCTGCAGCATGCAGTTCATGAAAGGCAGCATCAACGTAATGTAATGTAATTAGCCGCAGCCCAGCTGGGGGCTGACTGAGCAGTCCCTGACTGCATGCATGCCCGGCCCTCCCACCCGCCCACCTGGCGCCGCCCTGCAGGTGCCTACCTGATGGGCCTGTGCGAGGGCAACCACTGCAAGGGGGGCGTGGAGGGGCGGGACAAGGGCAACGGGCGCATCGTGCTGTCCCAGCTGGAGCACCACGATGGGAAGTGCGAGTGAGTGCGGGCACATGCTCGCCTGCCCGTCTGCCTGCCCCTCCCTTCCTCCCTTTCTACATCCACACGAGGGGTGCAGGCGCACGTCCACGTGACTGTGCAGGGGACGGTCTGGCCCATGGGCGCCAGTAAAGTGCGCCCAGCTAGCAGCCTAAGCCAGCCGTGGGTGCCTCCCCGCCTTCCCCACCCGCCACACATGTGTACACTGTGTGCCACAACCAACCTCACAACCGTCTCGCCCACCTCCCACCCTTGCTCCCCCCTCCCCAGGTGGATTCCCGAGAAGGTTCTGTCCATCCCCAAGCGCGCCGACTTCACCGACTACTCGGCATTCGCCTTTGCCCCCGCCGGCACCAAGCTGGCCATCCTGTCGCAGGCGGACGCCAAAGTCTGGGTGCGTGGCGTGTGAACAACACCCAAAACGTGTGTTCGTGACAGCAACATGGTGCAGGGGGGTCCGTGCCATGCGCTCCTGCCCTGCAAAGCCAGCCAGCCCTGCAGTGCCCAAGTGGCGGGGGCGAGCTGGCAGCAGGGCGAGGGGCACGCCACATTACGCCACCCGCTGGCAGGAGGAGTAGCAGGGGGCACAGCCGCGTCACACCGCCGCTCAACTCACCAACTCACTCCCTCTCTTTTGAAAGGATGATGTTGATGGCACACGATTGCAGCATGAAGCACAGCAGCACCCAGAGGTAACCCCTCCAGATGCCTCCTCTTCCTTACACCCCCTGCCTCCACATACCCTCTGCATCACTGCAACCCCCTCCTCCACGCCCCGGCACTGCCTGCCCCGCAGATTGGCGACTTTGACCGCGAGCAGATGCGGTTTCTGTCGGAAGGCCAGGTGTTCCACTTCCCAAGGACCAACCGCTGCGAGGTGAGGCCTGCAACAGAGGCGCATGTGGCGACCCTGTCCCGTCTTTGTACATAACCGCCACCTGGCTAGGCAATGAATGCTGCCTGAAGAGTTTGGTTCAGTCGGGAGGGGCAAGGAAGCTTCGGTGGCACGCGTGCTAGGCCTGGCGCCTAGCGGTGAACGTGTGGCCCCCGCTCCCCCGCCCACCTGCCCTTGCAGGTCGTGTACTGCAATGCGGAAGGTGTTCAGTGGATTGATGAGCGGCGCATCGTGGTCACAAGCGACAAGGCCAAGTCATACCAGGTGTGCAGGGCATGTAATTTCGTGTGTGGGGTTGTGGTTGCGAAGGGGAGGAGGCGGGCACTGCCCTGGCAGGAGTCAGCAGGAAGGGTCCAAGTCGTACCAGGTGCTCAAGGCGGCGGCAGTCATCATGACGTGTGCGGTCACCGTGTCAGCATGGCCAGGGAAGATGCAGCCGGCGGTGGGCCAAGCCGCGACCAGCTGTCCTTGCGCACCACCGCCCGCTGCTGCCTGTTGCCCCACGCACCCTCGGCCCCCACCCCTTCCTCCCCTTGCTGCAGCCCTTCTACTGCGACAGCAAAGACCAGATGGTCCACATCTTTGCCTTGCCGCCCATTTTCAACCCAGATGTCGTGGTGGACCCTTATTTGGATGGCGAGGGGGCGGGGGCCGAGCAGCTATAGACAGCAGGGAGACGAGGGGGCACGGGCGGGGCGGCTGGCCACCAGCGCTTTACGCGTGCCTGCTCCTGCTCAATTATGTGCGTATCTCTTTTCAAGGCATCCTGAAGCCCACAAATTGTTGATTTTGGTGCTGCAGTGTGTAAGGAGAGCTGCCGTGTTGAGGAGTCAGCCATGTACCCGCCGGAACGGGGCACCCAAAAGTACAAACAGCATGCAGTGCGTAAAACATGCGCATGCCTTGAAGACCACATGCAATTTACAGCATTGCAAAGAGTGATACGGAGGTACAGGGCACAGATGCAGGCAGCCTTGAGGCTTGGGGCAGCAAGTGCTCGAGGCAAGAACCTGGCCCCGGGTTGCAAGGCCACTCGCCTGCTGTGCGGCGCTAGGCTGTGGTGTGCCAGCGTGCGCAAGAGCGCTGCAGCTCGGCCCAGCCCCCAAGGTCGCAGGGCAAGAATCCCTTCGCTCCCCGGGGGGGCTGGCCTGAGGCACCAGGGCGCTGGTGTGTGTGTGCGGGCACCGGCTGAGACAACCGGTGTGTTGGGAAGGCACACTGCCCCACAGGTTCGTGCAGCTTGGGACCGTTCACCAGCTGCCATTGACCTCCGTGCATGCCCAGAAGGGCGGCGCAAGGGCAGGGCCTGCAGGGCACTGCACGGGGACCCCGGGGCAGAAAACAGGCGCGAGTGCACAGCTGGACAGCGCCGTGCTGCGCCCCACCACCAGTGCAGCCTCAGTGGCGCGGCAGCACCCACGTGGCGGTGGCAGCAGAGGCGGCGGCAACTGTACGGCATCAGGCAGCAACATGCCGCTAATGGGCATGGGGCAGCGCCTCTCATGAGCGGAGCGGCAGCAGTGTGGGGCTCGCACCAACTGTCATCATGCGCGCCGCCTCTCCCCCGCCGCCTGCCGCCACAGTCAGATGCACCGTCTCTGGAAACCGAGGGCTTGCCTCCTCTGCCATGCACCTGCTGAATGAAAACTTCTGTTGTTACGCAAGAGATGCCAGGTGCTCAGCAAAACTGCGGTGACGCTTGGAAAGTCTGGCTGCACCCATGCATGCTGCGGACCGCCTGAACTGTCTCGATCCCACTGCATCGATGGACATGTTTCTAAAAAGGTGCTACACAGCAGTCTAGCTCAGTGATCAGGCCCCAACACACCCGGCCCCAATGCGGCCCAGCGCGACGAGCCTGAGGCAGCGAAGGGCCCTGGGCAGCGAGGAGGAGCGGCCACAGGCAGGGCTTCGGACGCCGAGCGAGAGCCAGGAGGCAGATGTGGAGGCGGAGGGGGTGCCCTCGCCGGGAGGAGGATCCACAGAGGCGCAGAGCGACCTGGCAGGTGGGCGAACAGGCGGCTGCAGGCTGGGGTGAAGGCGCCAAGGTTGGAGGGCCAGGACGGCTGCCACTCGCCGCCCGCCTCCCGCCGCACGCTGCTCTTTAAACCTGCTTGCTGCCTGGCTCTCAGCACGCCCTGCCTCCCATTTCTTCCAGGCGGGCCTCAGCTAGAGACTGTAGTAGAGGGAGACGTGCTCGATGGGCTGAGCCAGCAGCAGCCGCCAGGGCATCGCCCTGGGCCGGCCGGGCAGGCAGCAAATGAAGGTGCGGCGGCTGCGACGGCGGCAGCAGCAGGACGAGGGGGAGCTGCAGCCGACGACTCTCTGGATGGCATCATAGGGTGAGTGGTATGGTCGGATTGGATGAAGAATGTATTGACAGCAGCCCACAGAGCATGCATGCTGCCTGCACAGAGAGCATGCTTGCTGCCTCCGAGCGCAGGCTACCCAAATTCAGTGCTGCTTGCCTAAGCATGCACCTCTTTGCTTTGTCTGCAGGTCGGCACGGCAAGCGGGTGGCAGCCCGCCGCGCCGGCAGCCTCATGCGGAGCTAGCAGCAGCAGGGCCGCGCGGCACAGCCGGTCCTGCAAACGCCCGCGCTTCACAGAGCGGCACGCTGCCCGCAAGCGCCCGCCGCAGCGTGGCAGGCACAGCGGGCCTGCGGGGCAGCGGCAGCGGCAGCGGCGCGGGCAGCCCTCCCAAGGGCAGCACCAAGGCTGCTACCAACATCTACGGCAGCACAGCCACAGTGAAGCTTGCCAAGCAGCCGCCGCAGCCGCCGGCGCACCGAGAGGCACCTGCAAAGCAGGCGGGCAAAGGGGCGGCCCCAGCGCCAGCGGGCCAGCCGCTTGCGGACTGGCTGGGCAAGGCACCCCCAGCAGCAGCACCTGTGACCAAACCAGCGGCACCGGCGCCGGCCGCCGCCAAGGCGCCCGCTGCCGGCGCGCCCGCAGCATCCGCTGCCGCTGCAGCAGCAGCGGCGGCGGCGGCCGTGGATCAAGTGTTTGCTGCCGCCCAGGGCCACCACTCACGCAGCGGCAGCGGCGCGGGACTTGGTGGGGGTGGCGGCACCGGGCGTGGGGCGCAGCAGGTCAAGGCGGGAGCCGAAGCACATGCACCCAGCCTGCTTGGCATCAGCCACGTGCCTGGCGTTCCCAGCGCAGCAGGGGGCGCCGTTTCAGCAGCCGCACCGCCACCGCCAGCAGCAGCAGAAGCAGCAGCAGAGGAAGAGTTGACGGCAAAGGCGCCGCCGCGCAGCCCCAAGCCTGCTGGGCAAGCAGCAGATGCAGTGCCGGCTGGCACAGGGGCCGGCAGGGCGGTGAGCCCGCCAGCGCTGCCCGGAGGGCAGCCTGACTCTCCTGCGGGCGAGCAGGGCGTGCGGGACGCGCCCACCACCGCAGATGGCTCCGCCGCCAGCACACCGCCGCCAGCAGCAGTCCCCTCGGCAGCAGTTGAAGCCTCCTCAATAGTGCCAGGACGCTCTGTACTGCGCCAGCGCAGCTCCAAAGGTGAGGCGTGTGCAGCAGGGGGGGTGCCAGGCCAGGCCAGGCTGCAAGCGGCTCCTTTGCTGCATGCGAGGCGGGCTTCCTGACTGCGAGTGTGTGTGTGTGTCAGAGAGAGATTTGTCTAAGTGAATGGAAAGGCGCACTTGCTGCTCGAGAGTCCTGCACCCCCTCACTCCGACTGCCCACCCCCAAAGTGATGCCTTCTTGCTGCCATTCCGGTGCAGGCTCGCCTGCTGCTGGCGCCCAGTCCCTGCCCCGCCCCGCCAGCCCCTCACGCCCGCCCCCGCCACAGGCGGATGCTGCAGGCCCTGCACCGCTGCACACCCCAGGGGCAGCGGCAGGTGCAGCCAACAGGGCGGCCACAACTGCAGGGGTGGACGCAGCAGAGAAGCCGGATGGTCCAGATGCCAGCGCAGCAGCAGCGACGGCAGCAGCAGCAGCGGCAGCAGGTGAAGAAGATGAGACGGCAGGGGAGGTGCCAGTTGAGCACAAGGAAAAGAAGAAGAGGCGCCGCCGCCTGCTGCTGCTCCTGCTGCTGCTTCTGCTCCTGCTGGGTGGGGGGATTGGGATCTGGCTGGCGCTGCGGGGCAAGAAGAAAGCGGCGCCAGCTCAGCCAGCCCTGTTTGAGCAGGTCGGCACCTGGCAGACCCAGACCAACGTGTCAGGTGGGTGGCACGTTCCAGGAGGCAGGGCAGGGCAGCACGGGGGAAGCATGTGGCACGGTACTGGCTTGGCCTGGCCGGGCAGGGGCACCAGCTGGCAGGATGGATGGCAACTGCTACAGCGCCTGCTGGAGATTTATATGTTTATCGAGAGCAGCAGTACCGTGGGCAGGAACGTGGGCCTGCCTGCTGGAGCCCCTCCCATGCTGACTCCACGCCCAGGTGTCTCTTCGTCTCCCCCCCTTTTGGGTCTGGTTGCTGCAGCCAAGCTGATGGGGGTGGGCTCCTCCGGCGGCCTCTGGCGCATCTCCCCAGACGCGGCCCCCTGCAACGGCGCCTGCGACACTGGTGAGAGCGCGATACGTTTCGATTTGGCATTTGGAGAGCATGCCTGCAAGCCCCGGGCTGCCGGGGTTGCAGCGCGCTCTGTGCTTGGCTGCCCTCAATCCAACTGCTTGGCCGAGTGCATTGGGCTGTCCCGCATGCATGGCCCACCCTTCCAACCCCCCATTGGTGTTGTTGTGGTCACATCCCTGACCTCCCCTGTGCTGGCAAATGCCCTCGCCCACCCTACCCGGGCAGGCGGGTCGGGGGCTGGGTCTGTGTCCTACTGCGGAGACGCTGTGTGGTACCTGGACACGAGCGGGCAGTGGGTGAAGCTGGAAGGCCTGCCCGGCATCAAGGTGCGGCCCCCGCCAACCCCCATGCTTGGCCGCCCCATAGCCCTGAAGCAGCGGTTGTGCTGTGCCATGCGTGCCTTGCACGCTGTGCAGTCCTGTCCCCAGCGCATGCCAGCTGCCGCTGCTACGCCTGCTTATGGGTCACAGGGTCTCACCCGTGCCCCCACCTGTTGTGCAGGTCATCCCCGGCTCCACCAACCAGACCGCCTACGTGCTGAATGCCTGCGAAGAGGTACTGCCAGCACTCGGCAGCCTCGGCGTGTGTGTGTGTGTGGCGTCGCCGCTCCTGCTTGCCGGGACACACAGCCCCGTGCTGTCACCCATTCCCTCCCCTCTTCTTCCCTCCCAACCCCAGGGTTTCTACTACAACGGGACGACATGGATCCTGATCGCTGGCCCCTTCAACGGCTCCACGCCGGCTGCTGCCGCCACACAATCGCTGCTGCCGCCCGTGGATGACGTCAGCGCCAGCAGCGGCAGCACGGGCAGCACTGAGAGCAGCCCCGACGCCGGCTCTGGCAGCAGCAGCCCGTCAGCCGTCAGCCGCCGGCTGGCCCAGGCCAGCAGCAGCTTGGTTGACCTCTCCCTTAGCCCGCCAAACATGCCGGTGAGCCAGTTAGTCATCCCTCTTTTCTTGCGCAGTGCCTGCACGCCCTCCCCGCCTGCCCTGCCTGCCTGCCTGCCTGCCTGCCTGCCTGCCTGCCTGCCTGCCTGCCTGCCTGCCTGCCTGCCTGCCTGCCTGCCTACTGCTTCCCCTCAAAGCCCCTAACTCATGATGCTGCTCCTGGCAGGCTCTGCCTCAGGAGCAAGCCACCCTCCCTCTTGGCGGAGCCGCCCGCTGCCCTCGGTCAATCCTGCCTACCCCCTGCCTCCATCGAACTGCGCAGGGCGGCATTGTTGATGGCGTGGTGGTGGCAGATGAAACCATGTGGGCGCTGCTGTCGTCACGGAAAGCGGTGAGCGCATGCCCCAAGGGCCCGCTGTCGCCCCTTGCTGGACAGCTGTGACCACGACATGCACAGCAGTCGGTGCAACTGTGCAGCAGCCGCACGCACCTCCTTTGCACTTGCTCGGCAGTAGAATCACGACTGCTGCACCGCCTGGCTGTACCGCCTGCAGGTGCGGCAGTACGACCCTGCTGCCAACGTGTGGCGGGACAGGATCGAGTCCGGCGCCACGTTGGCGGGTGTGAGCGGGCAGGACTCTGGGGGCAAGGTGACCGCGCTCACAACCGGCCAGGAGCTTGTTGCACTCGACACCCAGGTGGGACCATGCCCCCCTCCTCTCAGCACACACGAGTGGCCCTACCGTGGCCTTGAACTGTAGCCTCCACACAGCATTGTCTATAGAAGAGCTGATTTGCAATGCGAGCCGTGCAACCTTTCACAGGGTGGGGCACTCGTGGCTTGCCCGCAAATGATGCCCATGCCCTGCTGCGCTTGGCCCCTGTCTCCTACCGCAGGCGGGCACCTGGCAGACGAAGGCTGCGCTGCCTGCCTGCAGCGCTGTGTACGATTCGGCGGGGGACCTCTGGTACAGGTGGGAGGGAGAGTTGAGGGGATGTTAAGGGATTTTTGCGGTGCTGGGGGAAATGGGGAACCGCCGAGGTGCCGCCCCACCCGGTTAAGGGCAGTGGGTGCTGTCGAGAGCAGATGTATGGGGTTCAGGTTGTGAAACAATTGGAGAAGGAAGACGAGCCGATTGATTTCCAAGCCTGCCCCACATGCCGCTCTCCTGCCCCGCTGTGCTTCCCTGCTCCCACCTCCTCGACAGCGGGCGCAACGCAGACGGCACCTGCGCCGGCATTACGGTCTGCCGCGGCGGGCTGGATGCTGCCAGCTGCCAGCGGGTGTATGATGGCACGGTGCAGAGCTACGCTGTGAATGCTCACGGCGGCGCATACGCAGGTAGGGCGGGCAGGCCCGGGGCGGAGGCGGCGCGCGGCATTCTTGTTGTGGAGGCAGGGCACTGGATGGCCCAGTGGGGAGTCCAGACAGCTAGGGGAACTGACAGCTGGGGCTTGATGTGCTGGAGGCAGCACAAGCGTGCGGGAAGCTGGCACAATGCGGCCTTGTGGCCGCACTCGTCCATGCTCCCGTGCCAGTGTTTCACGCAAGGCCCCTCCCCACAACCTGTTTCGACTCCTCCGCTGGTTGGTTGCAGAGGTGTGGGTGGTGGATACTCAGGACAGCGTTCTCCACACCATTCTGGTGCCCCTGCGGCCCCACCCGCCGCCGGCAGTGCTTCCTCCTCCGCCCCCGCCGCCGCCGCTGCCGCCGCTCCCACCCTCGCCCCCGCCCCCAGTCCCGCCCTCGCCGCCGCCTCCGCCCCCACCGTCACCTCTCCCGCCGGTGCCACCCAGCCCGCCGCCGCCCTCCCCCTCCCCACCTCCTCCCTCGCCACTGTGAGTTGTGAGAGGCGCAGCGGGCATCCTGTGGGCTCAGCACCAGCTGGGCTGGCCCCAGGGGGAGCCAGGGGGCGCCAGGGGGGCATGGGGATGCTCGGTGACATGCGGTTGGGTGTGTTGTGCCTCCCATTTGTGTTCATGCAGTAGCTCCGTGGACGCAAAAGGAAACGTTACGTTACTACATCTATAGCTGAGCCGTCTCTGCGTGCCCTTGCCTCCCCATGCCCCTATCATGCCCACAGGCCACCCAGCCCCTCGCCGCCACCACCTCCACCTTCCCCCTCGCCCCCACCACCACCCAGCCCCTCACCGCCACCGAGCAACATCGCTATGCCACCCTCTCCCCCGCCGCCTCAACCCTTGCCATCCCCACCACCACCCAGCCCCTCGCCGCCACCGCCACCACCTTCCCTCTCGCCCCCACCACCACACATCCCCTTACCGCCCCCGAACACCGCCCCTCTGCCACCCTCTCCCCCGCCTCCTCCTCCGTCGCCATCCCCACCTCCTCCCAGCCCCTCCCCGCCGACCCCTAGCCCTTCACCGCCACCCCCTTCTCCCTCACCTCCACCGCCCTCTCCCTCCCCCCCACCGCCCTCCCCCCCCCCACCTCCCAACACTTTCCCACTGCCACCGTCCCCTCAGCCGCCACCGCCCTCACCTTCCCCGCCACCTCCCTCACCTTCCCCACCACCTCCCTCACCTTCCCCACCGCCGCCCTCACCCTCTCCACCACCACCGTCCCCTTCACCCCCTCCGCCCTCACCTTCACCTCCTCCCCCCACCCCCTCGCCGCCTCCTCCCAGCCCCTCGCCGCCTCCTCCCAGCCCCTCGCCGCCACCGCCACCCTCTCCGTCTCCTCCATTCCCACCTCCGTCTCCTTCACCGCCGCCGCCGCCCTCTCCCTCGCCGCCCCTACCACCCTCCCCTTCTCCTCCACCCCCACCACCCTCTCCGTCTCCTCCGCCCTCACCACCCTCTCCCTCTCCTCCACCCCCACCTCCCTCTCCTTCACCGCCGCCGCCGCCCTCTCCCTTGCCGCCCCTACCACCCTCCCCTTCTCCTCCACCCCCACCACCCTCTCCGTCTCCTCCACCCCCACCACCCTCTCCTTCTCCTCCACCCCCACCTCCCTCTCCTTCACCTCCCCCGCCACCCTCCCCGCCACCCCCTCCGCCGGCGGCGGGGTCCGGCCTCTTGCATGCCATCGACATAGGACCGCTGCCGGTCAACAGGACTGGGCCCACGGTGAGAGGGGGAGGTGGAGGGTTGCAGGGAAAGCCGAGGGTGCACGGCTGCTGTAGCGGGGCGGGGCACTCCCTGAGCTGCCTGCCTGCCTGCCTGCCTGCCTGCACATCCTCCTGAACAGGGCTCACTCACCGTACAGGCCCACCAGTGCAGCTGGCAAGTCCACAGTAGGCTTGCTCCCTTGCGCCCCACCCCCCACTGCCCGCGCCATCCCTTCTTCCCACTCTGCATTGCCGCTGCTTGCTGCCTGCCTGACCCCCTGCCCCAACCTGTCTTGCCCACCCCACAAGCTCGCCTCCCACCTGCCCCCCCCTCCCTTGCAGCTGACTGCCGACCAGAGCGTGGTGGGCGGAAACTTCACCTGCTCAGTGGGGTGGTGGGTGAACCTGGGCTACACCACGGACCTGTACTCTGAAACAAACGTGACCGGCCGGCAAATAGTGTTCCGCTTCCGGGTGCGACAAAAACCACACCGGTGATCACCCGCCCAACACCCACCGTGGTGTGCACCTGTGCCCAAACCCCTAAAACCCCAGAAACCCTGTGCCAGCCCCGCGCTGGTGCCTCGCTGCATGTGCTGCCCGTATGCGCCATCCGTGCACGCCGCCCTTCAATCTGCCAGGTTGTTGACAACACCCCGCAGGCCGCCCGCAGAGCGTCGGCCACGCATGCAATGCTGCGACCACAGCGCTGCGCCACCGCCCGCGGCCCCGCTCCCACCTCGCAGGAGACTGCGGGGGGCACCCGCCACGCCAGCACCTGCGGCTGTGGCTACGACTCGGTGCTCCTCGTCTTTGACGGCGGCACGGGCGGCGCTACAGGCAACACAGTCGACAGCCCAACTCAGATGGCTCTGAACACAAACATCCCCTCAGCAGGCCTCACTTTCATGACGTGAGCATGGGGCAGGCAGGGGTGCGGGGAGCAAGCTGGGCCCCCGTGGCGCACAGGGGTGCACCGTGGGGCGGGGCAGCAAGGGCTTGCATGCGAGGGGAGCTGCTACGGGCGAGCAATTCCAGCATGCCCTGTGCTGCCATGCCCTGCCCTGGGAGGCAATGGAAGCTGGGGGTCGGACCTTAGCAGCAGCCAGACCTCAGCAGCAGCCACAAGAAATGGTTCATGCCAAGCCATGCCCTGCAACACCCCGCTGCACCTTGCCGCAACATGCAGCTGCAGCTGTGAAGGGCAGGGCGGGCGGGGCTGTGCAGGTTGTGTGTTGGTCACGCTCGGGTGTTAGCCATGCCATCGATGCGATTTTGCCGCCTGCCCCGCCTGCCCCCCTGCCTGCAGGTGCGCAGACGATGAGGGCGACCAGTGCACCTGCGGTGCCGACATTTACCTCTGCCCTGCGCACGACAGCACACTGGTGAGCCACCTGTGTGTGTGTGTGTGTGTGCAAAGCTGGCTCACCAGGGGGAGCATGGCACAGGCCGCGGCAGGGGGAGCGTGGCACAGGGGAATGGCGGTCGTGTAAGTTCAGCAATCCAGCCGCCATTTGCCAGGAGCAGCTTCAGCGCCTGCCTTTTCTTTCACCATGGCTGCAGTCACCCACCCATGCGTGTGCGGTGAAAACACGTCACCCTGGCCCCGCCATCACACCCTGCAATAGCCAATGCAACCCATTTTATCCACCCACCTCCTCGCTTCACGTCCCATGCTCACCCCTGCAGTACGACGTGGCCACCGACACGGGCGACCCCACCAGCGGGCAGGCCGCCGTTCTCACATTCGTCACCGTCACCAATCGCTACTACTACATCGTTGTCGGTGACTACGCTCGCACAACCCAGTCGCCCACCTACTGGCTCAGGGTGTGGTGAAGTGAGGCTTGAATTGCCCGCCCCCGCCGACATCCGCAGCTACTGGGGTGCACGGGCACGGCGGCAGTCTCCGGACCCTCAGTTGCAGAGCCAGTGCGCACGCTGCTCTGCCCCCAGCTTGCTAGCAGCGTGCAGCCGCCCTGCTGCCTGCGGGCGCATCGCTCCCCCCTACCTGCCCTCCACAGCCGGCCTCACCACCAGCAGGGCAGCCCTCCCAGCCGTACGGTCTGCCCTGCTGGTGCTGCCTTGTTTGGCTTTTGCTGCGTCCAGTGCTTCCATCCACCAACACCACCCCTCCCTCTGCTTGCGCCTGCATCGGCAGTTGCCTGCATTGAGCACTGCGCCCTTCCCTTGCCGTGCATGCACTGCCCCCTCGGTCCGCACCCGGTCATGGCCAGTCTCAAAGAGATGTCCGCAGGGAGGCTGTGAATCAGCACCCACCACAACCCGTCTGCGGCCCCGACGGGTCACATCCATCGCAGCCACGGCTGGCCCTTGCATTGGCAGTGTTGTAAGTAGAGCACGTGACAGCCGGGGGCCTCAGGGCCACCAAGGATGAATGAAAGGCAGTGCAGGGATGACAATGTGGGGACGGCAGGGTAGGAGGAAGCGCAGTTCTGGGGTGTAGGCTTGGCAGATTCGTGGGATTGTGAGAGAGAGGATTGATGTGAGCATGAAGGGCGGTGTGCACCCGGGCGGTTGAGGTGTGTGCCGTCTATTGCCTCACGCCCGCCCGTTTGCAGCCCGCTACCGCCGTCTTCTTTGCGCATTTGCAGGTGGCAGCATCGAACGCGCTGTCTGCAGCCGGCAAAAGAGCGCGAGGAGCGGAGGGAGCACAGTTAGAGAGACAGCGGCTCTTTGCCGACGCTCGCTGCATGCGCCTCGGCACCTAAACCAAAACAGCAGTGCTGGCACCACCTTCCATAGAGCTCCCAGTTCCGCCCCTGCAACACTCCATGCGCTCGCTCACGCTCAAGACAATGTGCGCCCCCCTGCACTGCTACACTGTGCAGTAGGGGGGCAGGACAGCACCCACCAGAGGGACAGCTGCCCGCCAGCGGTCTCGAGCCGGGGCCGCTGCACAGATAGTAGTGACTGTTGCATCCGTCAATCGAAAAGTATCCCCCTGCCAAGCAGTCCCCCCTCCACTGCGCAGCGCAGGAGGCCGGCGTGGGCGGCGGCGGCCGGGGCGGCGGCGGCTTGGGCGGGGGGGCGCTCCTGCAGGCTGGGTCGCTGGCCGAGCTTTTGCAGGCTTTTGCCGCTGGGAAGAAAGTGAGCCCTTGGCTGCAGACGGTCGTCGCAGTGGGAGCGCTGCCTTTCTTGGCGCAGGTGAAAAATGTGCTGCAGAAACAAAGTGGGAGGGGTAGGGGAGGTGCACAGTGGGGACCGCCAGGGCAGCAGCAATAAGCGTGCTGCCGGCTGCTCAGAGCGGCAAGGCTGCCCGCATAGCTGCCCGCATGCCACATGCAGGCGCCAACCCAACTTGAAGGCCCCGCACTCACCGGGAGCACGCAGTGGTGTTGTAGCTGCCGACACCAGGGCAGACAAAGGCGGGAGTATCCGTGGCGAGCGGCAGAACCGTCACCGCCGACAGGTGCTGCTGCCTCAGGCCCCGCCTCTGCTGCTGCCCCCGCCGCCCCTGCAAACGTGCCATCAAGAGGTTTAGCGCGGCACCTGAACGAATCAGCTGAGCAGAGCGCTGCGGCGGTGCAAGGGGCCGCTCGAGCGGGAGAGGCGCACCGGCTGGCACGCGGCCCCGCCCCGCTTGCCTGCTCTACCGCGTCTCTCCCCTCATCTATGGGTTGTAGAACCGCTGAGCACGCCGCCGCCGAGCCCGGGGAGCACAGGGCGGTGCTCAAAAGCAGGAAGACCACTTGCTGGGGGTGCATACTGAGACTCATACTGAGACAGCGCGTTTGATTGGAACTTCTGAATCGTGAGAACGCAGAGCAAGCAACTTCGAAAGTGAAGCCAGCGTTGGTAAATCGGCAGCTACCTTGCAGCTGGCCGTCTGCCCCCTCCTCGTGAGGAGCCGGTTGCTGCTTCGCCGAATCCGCTAACTTAACAGCCTTGAACCCGCCTGTATTTGAAAAAGCAGGGCAGCAGTAGCGCCTGTAGGGGCCGCCTGCTGCGCTGTAGGTCCCCACATGCAGCACCCTGAGGGCACCTGGTGCACCGCACAGATACGCCCAGCTGCAGCTGGCACACATGCCAGCTGGCATCACATAAGACATGCTCCAGACCTGCAGTGCCTGCACACCTCGTGGCGACCCTGTTTCGTCTTGCACATGACCGCCATGTGCTAGGGGATGCATGCTGCCTGAAGAGGTTGGTTCAGTCGGGAGGGGCAAGGAAGCTTCAATGGCAACTGTGCTGGGCCTGGCGCGTAGCGGTGAATGTGTAGCCCCGCCTCTCCCGCCCCGCCTGCCCTGCAGGTCGTGTACTGCAATGCAGAAGGTGTCCAGTGGATTGATAAGCGGCGCATCGTGGTCACAAGTGACAAAGCCAAGTCATACCAGGTGTGCAGGGCATGCAATTTCGTGTGTGTGGTTGTGGTTGCGAAGGGAAGGGGGCGGGCAGGTGTCAGTAGACAGGGGCCAAGTGGTACCAGGTGCTCAAGGCGGCGGCTGTTTTCAAGACGTGTGCGGTGTACGCCTGACCAGGAAAGAAGAAGCCGGCGGTAGGCCAAGTCGTGCCCAGCTGGGCTTGTGCACCACCTGCCGCTGCCACCTGTTGCCCCACGCACCCTCGGCCCCCACCCCTTCCTCCCCTTGCTGCAGCCCTTCTACTGCGACAGCAAGGACCAGATGGTCCATATCTTTGCCTTGCCGCCCATTTTCAACCCAGATGTCGTGGTGGACCCTTACTTGGACGTCGAGGCGGCCGGGGCCGAGCAGCTAGGATAGACAGCTATGAAAGACAGCGAGGAGAAAAGCGGGCACGGGCGGGGCGGCTGGCCGCCAGCGTTTCACGCGTGCCTGCGCCTGCTCACTTGTGTGAATATACTTTCTCATGGCATCCTGGATCCATCAAGGTGCTGACTTGTGATGCTGCAGTGCGTGAGGAGAGCTGTCGTAATGAGGAGCCGGCCATGTACCTGCCAGCGCAGGTGTGTGTGTGCGGGCACCGGCTGAGACAACCGGCGTGCTGGGAAGGCACAGCGTCCCACAGGTTCGTGCGGCTTGGGGCCGTTCACCAGCTGCCATTGTGTACCTCCGTGCATGCCCAGAAGGGCGCTGCAAGGGCAGGGCATGCATGGGCCCGGGGCAGACAACAGGCGTGGGTGCAACCAGATCGCACCCATGCTGTGCCCCACCACCGGTGCAGCCTCACCGGCACGCCACGAGAATGAAGGTGGGGCCAGCCAGGCTGCGTCTTCGGCGATGCCGGGAGCAGGCCAAGATGGCTGGGTAGGTAACAGGCGGTTGGATGGGTGCAGTGACGGCAGAACAATGTGGGCAGATCGGGAGTGAGAGAAGAAGTGTAGCAAAAGTTGGCATTTAAATATTGGAAGAAAGAGTGAAAGAGAGAGGGGAAACACGTCCTGGGTGGCCGCCGCCGCTGACGAGGCCGCCAGGTAAGCTCAGGTTTCGAAGGCGGGGAGAGCCGTATGGCCCCAACTGCCGGCCTCCCGATTCAAACAAAAAGTTGCAGTGCTGCAAGCCCTGCGCCTGCCCTTGAGACAACCCTCGAAACCTTTGTTGCCATGTCGGGCCCCAAAGCGTGGCTTGGGTGGCTAGGTAGCCTGACGGCGAACCTATGGGAGGCTCCTGCAGCGC
>JAPTJF010000456.1:0-49921 GCA_029339195.1 Micractinium sp. NFX-FRZ | reverse complement strand
GTGCCTTACACCCGACGTAAGGGTGCCTTACGCTCCGCTGCGGCCACCGGGGCACAGGTGGGAAGGAGGGGGGAGGGCGAGGTGAGCGTAAGGGTGCCTTACGCTCTGCTGCGGCCTCGCCCGTGGTGACGGGAAGGAGGTGGGAGGGGGAGGCGAGTGTAAGGGTGCCTTACACCCGACGTAAGGGTGCCTTACGCTCCGCTGCGGCCCCGCCCGTGGTGACGGGAAGGAGGTGGGAGGGGGAGGTGAGTGTAAGGGTGCCTTACACCCGACGTAAGGGTGCCTTACGCTCCGGGGGCAGGTGGGAAGGCTGCTGATGTGTTTAACAAGACTGTCCGAGCTGTAGCACAAATCACGCCCTGCTTAGAGCGTACTAACCTTGGAATTGTCTGCAAAAACACACTTCGCCAGTGCTCGTGGGAATGTTGTTCCAAAGAGCTGCAAGATCTGTTCATCTGCCACCCTCCTGATCATGGTGACGCTCCGTTGGTGGCAGGATGGTGGGGGCACTGCTGCCTGTGCCGCCGGCCAGCATGGCGGGCAAGCTGACATGTCTTGTCTTAGCAAAGGCTTCGTGCTTCCGATCATCCAGTCGCCGTGCGCTGGTTCCGTTGCTGTGGTTACCATTGCTGCTGGTGCAGTCAGGTGCCGCGGGAGCGTTCTTGTGTAGCATCACAGAAAGGCGTCGGGATGCTGCGCCAGCTACGCAAAGCAAACTTGCAACGGCTGTGCAGCCTTTCACGGTAAGGGTTAGCGCTCCCATCGCACCCGACCTGCTGAGCTTGCGGAAGGGGCTTTGGCGTCACGGAGCCCTTGCCCGCTGCTTGCAGGGCCAGTGGGGCGCTGGAGGCGGCCAATGGAGCTGCCGGCCTGAGTGCCGCGGCGTGCAGCAGCAGCGGCGCGGCGGCTTTGCTTGCGGCAGAGGCGGGACCCCTGGCAGCGGCGTGGCACCTGCAGAGAGCGCACTATGCCAAGAGTGAGACACAGGAGTTGCTGAATCGCCCTGGTCTGTGGCTTGCGCACACACATTTCTGAGCAGGTTGGGTGGTCCCAGCTCCGCCCAAGCTGAGTGTTGGCTCCTCCTGCTGTGGCTGCTGCAGAGGCCAAGAAGGGCGGCGGGGCAGCGGCCGACGCGGCGGCGCCTGCCGATGCGGGGGCGGCAGCGGCATTCGACATGGGAGAGACGAAAAAGTGAGGCACCCCTCTCTAGATGGCCCTGCTGCCTCTGCTGTGAGCGGACACATGTTTGTGACCACGAAGGGAGCTGCAGCGCTGCTCAGGGCTCCTGCCTCGCCTGCTGTGGTGATGCGCACGCTAGCTCCCATCGACGCCCTCTGCAACTGGCCACTGTCATGCTGCTGCCCACTCTCTTAGCTTCCCACTACTACAACTGGCCGCCCCCATACCCCTGTGCACTCCTTGCTAATGGCTTTGCCCTTTCCCGCCCCTCCCCCACGCTGCCCTCTGCCTGCCCCAGGTTGATGGAGCGTGCGATGTCGCACCTGCAAGCGGAGCTGGCAAACATTCGCACGGGGCGGGCCACGCCCGGCATGCTGGACCACCTCAAGGTGGGGCGCAGCCGCGCTGCGTTGTGTGGGTGGTCGAGTGGTGGAGGGTGGGGGAGCGGGAGGGGACGAGAGGTTTGCTGCCCAGCAACTACTGTATGGCACAGTGTTGTCGCCTGCCCACCTGCCAACCAGCACTCCCTCACCCTGCTCCTTCCCACCTGCCCCCGACCCCTCCACACATGCCACACGCCAGGTGGACGTGTACGGCGACCGCATGCCGCTCAAGGCGTGCGGCACCGTGTCCGTGCGCGACCCGCAGCTGCTGGTGGTGACCGTGTTTGACAGCGACGTGAGCAGCAGGGGGGCCGACAGCTGGGCGGGTTGGTTGCTGGGAAGTATGTGGCGGGGAGCAGGGGCGGCAGGCAGCCTTGGACTCACAGCAGGGGGTGGAAGTTGGTAGGTTGGTTGCAGGGAGGAGGAGCGCAAGCCTGCTGCCAAGAACGTCCGAGGGCAGCACGAGAGATGCCGCGCGCCTTTGTGCCTCCTGCGCGCTCACGCTGCACACCTGCCACTCGCTGCGCTGCGCCCCTGCTGCGCTGCGCTGTGCAGGCCGTGCCCAGCGTGCTCAAGGCGGTGGCCGACTCGCCGCTGAGGCTGAGCCCTCGGTCAGAGGGGCAGGAGGTGCTGGTGCCCATCCCCAGGTGGGCCTGCGGCTTGGCACGTCGGGCCAGGGACCGTGGCTGGTGGTGTTGTTGCCAGAGAGCCGGGGAGAGGGCAGCAACGCCATGCCGCCCGCTGCTGGCACGGCTGGCAGCAGGTGGTGGCGCTGGCGTAGGTGTGCGAGCTGCCCCCACCTCCCTGCCCCACCCTCTGTTTCCCTTCTCCACATTGCCTGCGCTGGCGCAGGCCCGCCGCCGAGACGCTGCTGCCATGTGCATGTCACCTCGCACCTCCCTGCCCCACCCCTTCTGTGCCTCTTGTCCTCTTACTCAAGCCCACCCCCTCTTGCGCCTGGCCCCCCACAGGCCCACCGCCGACACGCTGGCTGCCATGGCCAAGGTGTGCAAGGTTGAGGGGGAGGCTGCCAAGGTGACGGTGCGCCACGCGCGCAAGCTGGCCATGGATGCCGCCAAGAAGCTGGCCAGCGAGGACGAGCGCAAGCGGGTGGAGAAGGAGGTGCAGAAGCTGACGGACGATTTCATCAAGGAGGTGGAGGCGTGGGTGGCCAAGAAGGAGGCCAGCATTCGCAGCCACGACTCGTGAGGTACCTCTCACCGCTCTGCGCCACTGGCTGTGCCCCCGGCCAACTCATCATCCGCCCGCCTTTGCATTGGCAGCGGCAGCCCACCGCAGCGCAGCACCGCTTCGCCACCGGCTGCCTGCCGCTCTGGCAACCTCATGCCCCATCACAGGCACCCGCCTGCCTGCCTGGCCGCCGCCTTCTGTCCCTCCCGCTCCTCGTGGTCCGTGGCGGCAGCAGCACCTGGTCCCGCCGTGGTCGGCATCCTGTTGTACTGCTGTTTCACGGCCTCTGTTTCTCTTTGAACCCTTCCTGCCGCATCCTCTACCCTGCTTGCCATTCGCCATCTTCCCCCCCAACACATCACCTTGCCCCTGCCACACCCACGACTGACCAACCGCCCCACACACTGCAATCTCACACTGCTGCCGCTGAGCATTGCAACACAGGGTAGCGCGGGTTGTGCCAGGCCGCAGCAAGGGCAGGCCACAGGAGGGCAGCCCCGTGCATGGCAGGCCTCCCTCGCATGCACCATCAGCTGCCGTGGTTGCATGGTACAGTACGCGCACATGTGGACATGCTTACATGTGTGCACCGGAAAATCGTGAACGAATGAAAAGCAGGCAGGGAGCAGCAATAACCAACAGAGCTTGCAAGCAAGGATCAACGTGCCGCATCATGTGTCTTCAGAGGCCTCTCTCTGCCTGCCCTCTACTGCTGCGGTGGTGGCTGCGGCGGGGGAGGGCCCCTGCCGCGGCCAGCCGCAGGGCCCATGCGCCCGCCCACGGCTCCGGTGCGCCCACGCCCGCCGCGAGCCGCGCCGGGAGGCTCGCGCCCTGCAGTGGTGATTAGTGAGGCGCTGTCAGTGGAAGCCGAGCATCCCTCTGGAGTTGCAGCAGCTGATGCGCACTCGATAGACAGGCAGACAGGCAGGCGGGCAGACTGGCAGGCAGGCAGGCAAGCAGGCAAGCGGGGACAACAGCATGCACACACGGGTTCCCAGCGCACCTGCCAGGGGCCTGGGCCCGGCTGCCAGGGGCCTGGGGCCGGCGGCCACGGGCGGTGCTGGCGCCTCTGACGTGTCAACGGTAAAGACAATGGGTTCACGCTTGCGCCGGCGCCCCTCGCCCGCGGCGCCGTCCCCGCTGCTGCCTGGCGCCGTCGCCGCTGCGCCGCCGCCCGCGCTGGTCGCAGGGGTGGGCGTCTGCCGAGGCTTGGGTGGCAACTTGACAGCGGCCAGGGCTGCCTGGCGGGCTGCCTGCAGGCCGGACCCGGGCCCGCCATCCTCTGCTGCCGCCTGCTGCTCGCCCTCTGCCCTCTCCTCCGCAGCAGCAGCCGCGGCAGCCGCCTCCACCGCTGCATCCTCGGCCTCCATGGCTGCCAGCTGTGCATCCAAGTCCTCCTCCGCCTCAGCATGCGCAGCATGCTCAGCAGGGGCCACCTCAGCAGGGGCTGCCACCGGCGCAGCTTCCGCTTCCGCTTCCACTTCCGCTGCCTCTACCTCGGCAGTCGCGGCTGCGTCCTCTGCAGCTGCCGCTGCCGCTGCGGCTTCCTCTGCTGCTGCCGCTGCTGCCTCCTGCTCAGCCACCGCCGCCTCCTCCCCCTCATCCATATCATGCTGCTCCTCCTCACCCTCCGCCGCTGCCGCCTCCAGTTCCTCCTCAAGAGTGCCCTCTGCATGCTGCTGCTCCTCCTCCTCGCCAGCAGCCTGCTCCTGCTCCTCCTCTTGCGCCTCCTCCTGCTCCTCCTCTAGCTGCTGCTCCTCCTCCTGCCCCTCTTCCGCATCCATTGGCTCCCCCTGCTCCTCCACACCTTGCTCTACCTCCTCCCCTGCACCAGCAGCAGCAGCCAGAGGTGTCAGGGAGGTGGGGTCAGGCGCAGCACGAGCCCAGCGGTGGTGTACCCTTCCCATGCTCAAATCACTGCCACTGCCACACCACACATTGGGCATCCCTGCGCTCCCGCTGCTGCTACAGCCTCCCGCACAGATCAGTCAGCCCAGGCGCACAGCTGTCAATGCGCCCTCTGCGAAAGGCGCAGCCCCACCTGCTTCCTCGCCATGCTCCGCCTCCTCCGTTGCCTGCATGTGCTCCTCGCCAGCGCCATCAGCAGCAGCGGCACGCGTGGCAGCTGGCTCCTCCCCTTCATCCAGCTGCTGCTCCTGCTCCTCCTCCTCCTCCTCGCCGCCCGCCACTTCTCCCTCGCCGTGCTGCTGCTCATCTGCGTGGTGCTGCTCCTCAGCTGCAGCCACAGCTTCTGCCTCGGCTGCACCGCCGCCCTCCTCCTCCTCTTCACCCTCCTCGTACTGCCCCTCCTCGGCCTCCGCCTCGACTCCTCCCTCCTCCTCATAATGGGCCTCCTCTCCCTCTCCCTCTCCCTCACCAAACTCCTGTGGAAAGGAAGGGGGGCAGGCACATGGGGCCAGCATGCAGGGGGGTGTGAGACACAGGGGACTGGCCGGGGAGAGGCGGTGCGAAGGCGCCAAGACAGCACCTGCAGCCACAGCTGCCAGCCGACCGCTCACCTGTAGCCACACGCTGATGCCTACACAACCAGCTGCCTGCACCACCAGCTGCCCCCCTCAGCGCCCTCCTTCCCCCCTAACCTCAACCCACTGTGCCCCAGGGCCCCCATTCCGCACCTGCTCAGCCTCCTCGGCATGCTCCTCCCCCTCCTCCATTGCCGCAGGCGCCTCGGCCGCAGCTGCTGCTGCCTCCGCCACCTCCTGCTCAGCCGCTGCCACCGCTGCGGCCTCCTGTTCTGCTGCCGCTGCCGCTGCCGCAGCTGCGGCCTCCTGCTCCGCCGCCGCTGCGGCTGCGGCTGCCGCTGCCGCCTGCTGCTCCGCCTGGGCAGGTGCAGCCGGGGGTGCGCCAGGCGGCGTCACGCGCGTGCGCTTGGCCGCCGCTGGCTGCCTGCCTGCCGCGGCCGCGGGGGCAGCTGCTGCCGGCGGCGTGGCCGCCGCCGCGCCGCCCTCGGGCGCCCCCACCGCTGCTGCCTCCGCCTCTGGCTGCTTGCGCTTCTGCAGCGTCTTCTTCAGCTCCTGCTGCACCTGGTGCATCGCCCGCTCCTGGATTTCTGCCACCTGGCGCTGCGCGTGCTCCCGCGCTGCAGGGCCCCGCTTGGCAGACGCCGCCGCGGCTGCCGCCGCCTGCCGGGCGGCCGCCAGCTCCGCTTCAAGGGCCGAGATGCGCTGCTGCAGGGCAGCCTTCTCTGCCTGCAGGGCCGCCACCTGTGCTGCCAGCTGGCGCCGCTCAACCTGGGCGGCCTCCAGCTGGCGCTTGGCATCAACCAAATCCCGCTTGGCCTCGTCAGCAGCGCCTCGCGCCTTCTTGGCTGCAGCGGGTGAGATGGGCGCATGGCAGGGACAGAATTTAGTGTAAGCAATGGCAAATGCAGCATGGGCTGGCCGACAGACAACGCACTCACGGGTGATGTCAAAAGGCAGCATGCGCCACCTCGCTCACTGAGCCCAGCCCGCAAGCAGCGCGGCCTTCCCATTCGACTGCCTCCCCACACCCCTTCAGCCCCACCCCGCTCCCACCTCGCCCTCCCTCCAAATCCCCGCTCCCTGCCCCCTGGCCCCCCCACGCACCCATCTCCAGCGCACGGGCCTGCGCCTTCTTTGCCTTCTCCTGCTCCTGCTCCAGCTCAGCCGCCTTGGCCACCAGCTCGCCGTTCAACCGCTCCACCTCCTGGCGCAGCGCAGCCGCCTCGCCAGCGTCGGCCTGGGCAGCCTGGCCCTGCAGGCGGGGCAGGGGGGATGGAGGGCGGGCAGCGGGCGGGCTGAGCAGCTGGCGGCGGTACAGAGTAGGCGGCGGGTGGGCTGTGCAGCAGGCAGGCATAGCTTGCAGGAGCGCTCACCAACATTGTTTATCTGGACCATGCAGACAGTTATGCAAACAACAGACCGGCCAGCCTGGGGCTCAGGGGCCCACACGCCGCAGTGCGCCAGCCCCTGCCCCCTACAGTACTCGCCGCCTTGGCCTCCACCTCCTTCCCAGCTCAATAAACCGACCCCCTCCCTCACCTCCTGCCCCTCGAGCGTGGCAGCCTTGGCCTCCAGCTCCTTCAGCCGCTGCTCCTTCTTGATCTGCACCTGCACCCAGTCCTTGATGGTCTTGCCTGCAGGCAGCAGCGGGGGCAGATGGGGAGGGGATGAGGAGGACGAGGGTGAAAGGGAGGCTCAGGGGTGAGGAAAAGGAACAGGACCCGTGAGGGAGAGGAAGAGAGAGGTCAAAGAGTGCGAAAAAAGAGAGGCCCTTTCTGAGGGAGTGTGCACAATGCGTGAGCGAGCTGGGCGGCGGGAAAGGATACCCGGCACCAGCAGCACAGCGCACCCCCAAGAGCTTGACAAGCGGGGCGAAGGAGCGGCAGCAGCCAGTGGCAGCAGGGCGCACCCTCGGGGTTGAAGTGGCGGCGGATGACCTCGGTCAGGTTTTTGTGGATGCGTCGGCTGGCCTCCAGGTCGGTCTGCGGGCGCAGAAAGGGAATGGGGACGACGTGGGTGATAAGTTTCAGTTCTTGCAAACTGCAATGGCAGGCGCCGAGCTTGCTTGGCAGGTCACAAGGGCACGGGAGTGACGAGGCGGGCTGGAGGTGACACTGGAATGGGTGTGTCTGGGAAGTGAACAAGGGGAAGAAGACCGTCCCGTCCGCCTTCCACTGTCCCTAGCCAGCCGCACAGCCATCCACCCGCCAGTTGCTCCCCCATCCACCCCATCCCGGTGGCCCCCACCTTTGTCTTTGCCAGCTCGTCCGCCCGCGCCGCAGCCTCTCCCTGCGCCTCCTCCAGCCTCTTCTGCAGCCCCGACAGCGCCTGCCGCTCTCCCACCAGTGCCTGCTGGGCTCCCCCAGCCTCGCTAGCGGCCGCTGCCAGCCGCGCCTCTGCAGCCCGCGCACGGTCCTGGGCATCCTTGAGCTCAGAAAGCACCCGCTGGTGCTCCTGCTGGTCGACCGACTCATACTTCTGCATCAGCTGCTGCGCACGCTTCTGCCAGCGGTCGGCCTGGTCGCGCGCCGCGCCCAGCTCAGCAGCGGCGCCCTCTGCCGCCGCCTCCAGACCCCGGATCTTCTGCTGCAGCGGCGACAGCTGCGCCTCGGCGGCGCGCACCTTGCCCTGCAGCTCGCGAACCTGCCGCTGCGCACGCTCGTTGTCCGCCCTGAGGGCAAGAGGTCGGGAGGGAGCCAGGAGGGGCGGGGGGAAGGGAGAGTCAGAAAAGAGATCGTCACGCACTGGTAAGGCAGCAGGATGAAGCAATGCCTTGCATGGGCAGCGGCTGCGCACTGCACGAGGCAGTTGAGGGGGGCAAGCTTTGCCCACAGGGCACACCACTCCGCCAATCACCCACCCTTGCAGCCTTGCTTGCCACTCCCGCTGGGCCCCTTCCCCACCCGCCCACCCACCTGAGCGTGGCGTTGCTCTCCCTCAGCAGGTTGAACTGCTCCAGCTTCTGCATGAGCACCGTCTGGTCCTGCTCAGCGCGCACAGCGCTGCGTGCCCGCTCGACTTCCGCCCCCAGCTGCGCCCGCGCCTCCTCAGCTGCCCGCTTGGCCACTGCCGCCTCGGTACGAAGGCGGGCCAGCTCGCGCTCAGACAGCTGCAGGTTGATCTCAGCGGCCTCTCGGTCCTGGCGCAGCAGGCGCAGCGCGTCGGAGAAGTCGCCGCCTGGCACGGGGAGGGCGGGGGTGGAGGTGAGGGCAAAAGACGGTTAGCAGGGTGTGGGGCGAGCAGGATGAATTGAGGTTGAATTGGGAATTGGGTTGCGGCGCAAGGGGAGCGGGGGGGGCACAGATGGCAGGGTGGAAGGCCAGTAGCAGGGGCAGAGCAGCAGGCCAGCGCGACTACTGGGCCCAGCCAGCCAGGACGCGCGCAACATTCCCGGCATCATACACCACGCGCACCCCCCTATCCCCACACAAAGGGCAGCAGCAGCAGCAGCAGCAGCGGCGGCAGCAGGAGTAGCAGCAGCTGTAGGCTGGGCGCACCCTCGCCGGGCGTCTCAGACGCCGCCTTCTCCAGCTGCTGCTGCAGCACATCCCGCTGCTCAGACAGCGCCTGCGCACGCCGCTCCGCCTCGCCCGCCCGCTGCTGCAGCTCGCCACGCGCCACCTCCCAGTCTGCCTCTGCCTGGGTCTTTGCCACACGGGCAGCGTCCAACTCGAGCACAGCCTCGTTCAGGCGTTGCTGCAGCGAGGTGTATGCCGTCTCCATGGCTGGGGGCAGGTGATGGGAGGGCGCACAGCGTTGGCAATGAGAAGAAAGAGACGGCTGGCGGTGTGCGGGGAGGAGGATCAGAAGAGGGGCTGCTGTCTTCAAGGACGCCTTGCTCAGTTACCTGCTCTGCCCATTGGCACCACCCTGTGCCATACTCCTGCTGCTCCTCTCCACGCACCCTGCCCCTTCCGCTCGACCCCTCTGCCCTGAAACCTCAAACCGCGATCTCCCCCACGCACCGCCATCTCGCTTAGGCACGTTGCCGTGCTGCACCACCTCATGACTTCCGCTTGAGAATGTTCTGCCCACGGCGCCACCTCTGCCCACCATCCCGCCCTCCTACCGCCACTGTTCCCTCTGCCCCGGGCATGCCCCGCCTGAGCACACCCCAGTCCTTCTCTGCCCCAACACTCCAAACCCGTACTTCACAGCTGTCCCGCACTCACCGCCGTATCGCTTGAGCGCATCTCCATGCTGCATCACCTCGTGGTCGTAGTTTCGCTTGGCGTCGGCGTACTGCCGGCGCAGCAGGCCCACCTCCTCGCGCAGGCGGGACGCCTGGCTGGCCTGGGCGTCGCGGTCGCGCCGAGCCTCGTCCACCTCAGACTGCGGGGCAGGCCGGGGTTGGGAAGAGGTGAGGTTTGAGAAGAGAAGGCGGGGTCCAGCGGGGGCGGGCACGCAGGCAAACTAGGAGGGGAGGCTGGGCCATGTTGGGCCCGGCAAGCAAGCAACGGCATGTAGCAGCCTGGCCCCTTGACCCGCAAGGAACAAACCACACCCACACCCCCTTCTGCAGTACCCGCACATCTAGATCCCACGCCGGCTCCACCACAGCATACACCACCCGACGTGCCGCCCACCGGCAGACGGCGCCATCCCTCGCCCGCGCCTCCCACAAACACCATACACAACACATGAGAGCAGACCCCCTCTTGCCCAACCGGAAGGCGCTGCCATTCCATGCACCCGCCTCCTACAACACACTGTACACCACGCTCGAGCACCCCTCCCCTTTGCCCCGCCCACCCACCCACCCACCTGCAGGCGCTGCCGCTCCACGCCGTGCTCCCGCTCCAGCCGCTCGCACTCGCTGGCAAACTCCTTCTCCGCAGCCTTGGCCTCCCGTACCTCGCCCTCGGCAGTGGTCACGGCGGCACGCAGACGCTCCATCTCCTCGTGGGCCGCGTTGAAGCTGCGGGGGTGGGGGTGGGGGAGGGGGGAGGGGGGAGGGGGGAGGCGGGGTGGGGGAGTTGGGTGAGGCAGGCAGGAATTATGGGTGGGTGAAGGGTGCCCCCATGTGGGAATGCACGGGACAGTGGCTTCGACGTAGGCAAGGCGGCAGGGATTGCATGGCCCATCAAACACACACACTTGCGCACCCGGCACCCCGCCTCCTCCCTCTCACCGTGCCCCTGCCCCCTGCCCCCCTCACGGCGGCCCCGCCTCCGCCCACAACCCACACAACCTCCCTTTGTGGTGTAATAAACACCACGATTCACTGCCCCCTGCCCCTGCTCACCGCGCCCCCGCCTCCGCCTTGAACTTCTCATGGTCGCCCTGCATCGACTTGAGCGCCTCCTCGCTCGTCTTGGCCAGCATCTCAAACTGCTTGGCGTGGCCCGTGGCAGCGGCAGCCGTCTCCTGCATAGTGCGGGTGTGTTGTGTGTGGGGGGGGGGGGCGGGGTGACATGTCACACGCGGAGCAGGGAATGGGAAGGCACTGTAACTTGCTTGGTGTGTGGGATGCAGGCGGCAGCCGTCTCCTGCACAATGCAGAACAGGATGTGTGCGTGTGTGTGCAGGTAAGTGCCAGCATCTCAAGAGTTCTTGGCGTGGCCCGTAGCAGCAGGAGCTGTCCGGTGTGAGAGGAAAGGAGGCAAGGATGGGCAGCAAGGAGGCAGGGATGCACAACACGTGGGCGGGAGCAGAGAGTGTGGCGGCGACGGGTACACTTGAGGTGGCGGCGGCCGCAGGGGGCAATGCAGTGCAAGCCAGCTGCACTCAGTCTTCTCTCGCTTGACGAGGGGAGCACACAGGCCAGCACTGCACAACAGCCCAACAGCACACAGCCCAGCCAACCAACAGCTGCACCAGGTCCCCGCCCACCCACCTGTGCCGCCGCCAGCTCCTCCCGCAGCAGCTTCACCTCGGCAGCCAGCTCAGCCTCGCGGCTGCCATCAGCAGCGCCCGCACCCGCCTCGCCAGAAGGCCCACCAGAGGGGCCAGAGGCGGCCCGTGAGGCAGCCGCCATCTCCAGGCGGGCAGCCCGCTCCTCCGCCTTGCGCACAGCATCTTGCAGCAGCTCGACACGGGCCTCGGCGGCGGTGGCGCGCTGCTGGGCGGTGGACAGGGCGTCGCGCAGATGGCGCACCTGCGGGTGGGCAGCAGGGAAGGGAGGCGGGGAGGAGGGGGTGAACGGGCAAGACGGCAGCAGGTGGCAGGCTGGCAGGTTGCAAGCATCCACCTGGCCCCCCAAAGACTCACCTGGAACATTTCCTTGTTTGAGCGTCTGCAAGCAGAAACGCTGCAGCCATTGCCCTTCCCACCAGCTCACCTCGCCGCCTACCTAGCGCAGCCTCTCCCAGGCTGCCGCCCCACCTCACCCCCACTCATACACCTCAGCAATCCCACAACAACGGCACTCCAGCCCCACCTCCACAACAACAGCACTCCAGCCCCACCCCCACCCCCTGTGTGCCCGTTCACCTCCTCGTCCAGCTTCTGCAGCTTCTGCGTGGCATCCGCCTGGCTGACGTCGGCAGCCTTGGTGGCCGCCTCAGCGCGGCTGCGGGCGATGGTGAGGTCACGCTGCGCATCGGACAGATCACGGCCAGACCGCTGGACCTGCGGGGTGGGCGGGCGTAGGCGGGAGGAAGGCGGCATGGGTCAGTGCATGGAAACGGGGTGCTATATGGATTTCGCCATATAACAGTACCGAAGAAGTATCGAACCTCTGACATTGAGCAAACAGGGAACCCGGTCAGTGCATGCTGGAGGGTTGATGGCGGCGCCCGCTTTTGGCGTTCCCAAATGCCTACCCGCCCCTGCCACGCACGTGCCTGCCAGCCCAGGAGGCTGCCCTGCCCCCTGGTGCCTCTGCCCCTCCCTCAAACCTGCCCCCCTCAAGCTGCTCCCACCCATCCCTCGAATGCACCCACATCCTTCGGCCACCCCCAGCCTACAGGTGCAACCCATCCCTCTGCCACCCCCTTCATCCTGCCCCCGATTGCTTAGTGGGGCTCTTATTTACTTTCACCAACCGCACCTCTTCCTTCAGCCGCGCCACCTCCGCCGCCAGCTGGCCCTCGCGATCAGCGTGCACCCGGCGCGCCGCCTCCAGCTCCGCCGCCACCCGGAAGCGCTCGCGGGAGGCCTCTCCCACTTCGTTGGCCGCCCGCGCCTCTGCTGACGTCAGCAGCTTCTTCTCGGCTTCCAGGCTCTCGGCACGCATGCTCTCGCGCCGCGCCTGTGGTGGCAGGCAGGCAGGCCGAGGAGGTTGGTCAGGAGTGAAGGGGAGGCGGGGTGAGAGCACGTGTGCAACCTGTGAAGCACAGCGCAGCACAGCGCGAGACAAGCACGCCAGCTGGGCAGCTGCAGCACGACCTGTGGGGGGGGGCCTCGAGCCCACTCGCCGCCAAGCTGGCCGGCAGTGCAGAGCGCTCACTCACCGTGTCGCGCGCCTCGTCTGCCGCCGCCTGCGCCGACGCCAGCTTGCGCTCCGCGTCGGTCAGCAGCGACTGGTACTTGGCGTTGCTGGACAGCATGCTCTCAACCTGGACAAAGGAAAAGTAGGTACAGTGGACAAAGGAAAAGAGCGATGTGCAAAGCACTTCAAGCCGGAGGGCGGCATGCTGTCAACCTGGACTAGCAGAGGACCTTGGCCTGGTTCCAGCGCTCCCAGGCATGAGTGATGTAGCGAACGGAGGTGCACGAGCTGCAAAGCTGCCGCGCTTGGCAGGTGCAACCCATGCGCTTGCCACAGGTGTGCACCGGCTCTTGCTTCTGCTCCAAACAGCCAAGTCAGCACAGCAGTACCCACCTACAGCCAGCTGGTCCCCTCTCTCTCCTGCCCCCCTGTACCTGTGACACATATTCTTATCAGGTTTTAACCACGCCCACCCACCCTGGCACCCCACCTGCTGCCGCTGCATCTCCACCGACTCAGCCAGCCGAGTGGACCGGTCCCGCTCAAACTCGGCCTCCGCACGCGCACGCCCAGCCTCGCTGCGCGCCACAGACGCCTCCTCCCGCGCTTGCGCCAGCTGTAGAGCGAGGTGCAGGGGTGGGGGGTGGCAAGGGAGAGGGTGAAAGAAGGTGAAAGAAGTGGTTGGTGAAAGAAGTGGCCGGGAGAGGTGTTGTAGCCCGGCGTGACCAAGCCTGCACAGCAAGTGCTGGCTGCACGCCCTGCCACCTCGCACCAACTTTGTCCCTCACACCAGCAGGTCACCCCATCAACTCCCAGCAAAATACCAGCACCAACTCAACCAGCCTGCCAGCTAGGCGCAGCACTCACGTCCTTGCTGAGCATCTCCGCCGTCTTGGCCGCCTCCTCCTTATACTCCTTCATCTGACCCTCCAGGTCAGCATACATGCCGCGGTAGTCAGGGCCACCAGGCTGGCCGCCAGCTGGCGCCGGCGTGGCACCGCTGGCGCCGCCCGCCGCGGCCCCCGGCGTGGCGCCGCCGGGGCCGGGCGAGGCGGCAGCACCGCCTGGCGACTGGGTGGCCAGGGACTGGACATATGCCTGGCGGGCTGCATCCAAATCGTTGCCGCTGCTCTGCAGCAGCTGGCGCAGCGTGTCACGCTGCCGCACCACCTGCCGGGGAGGGTGGGACAGGGGAGGGGTCGGTGAATGCGTGGCAGGGCACGAGGCACTGGGCGGCAGGCGTAGCTGGGCGTGTCGACACTCGTCAGGCCCAGCGTTACGCAGCTCAGCATGACAAGCCTCCCGCACACACACCGCGTCTGCTGCCCACCCCGTCCGCTCCCACCCCAACCCCACATGACTCTACCCCACCCCAGCCCACCACTAAGATCCTGTGCCCCACCCCACGCCCTACCCCCACCCCAGCTCTACAATCCTCTGCCCCACCCCCCACCCCACCCACCTGCTGCAGCATCTTCTCCGCGCTGCGCCGGCTGGTGCGCAGGTCGTCCAGCTCCTTGGAGAGCTGCAGGCGGGGAGGGAGTGTGATAGGAAAGGCACGTTGACTCCGGCAGCGGGCGGAGGGCAGGGGCAGGGGGGCAAGTAGGCCACCCAGCTGCTTGGAGAGCTGCAGCGGAGAAGAAGATGGAGAGGCAAAGCAGGAGGCCGGTGAGTGGAGACGAGGTGAGGACGGGCTGCATGCAGGAGAGGCTTCAGTAGATCCCTTGCCTGCCCACCCTCCCTCCTTCGCATGTTACCCGCCCCATCCCACCCCGCCCCGCCGGCGCTGCACCCCCCACACCTGCTGCAGTCCGGCCTCGTACTCGGCACGCAGCGCAGTCTCCGCCTCGGCCCGCGTGGCCTCCGCCTCCTGGCTCAGCTGGCGGTTGACCACCAGCAGGCGCGCGTTCTGCTGCTGCAGCTCCTGCAGACGGGAAGGGGAGGAGAAGGCGGGGGCGGGGCGCGGGCAGGATGGGGCACAAAACGGGTGAGTCGTCAGCGCAAGCAGTGCAGGCAGCTAGGGTTGCCAGCCTCCCCCCTGTCGTCTGCACCACTGCAGGCCTCGTGATCCGTGGAACACTGCAACACGTGGATGTGCACCGCGCATGATCTACACAGCCCTAACACCGGGCCGACCCCAGACCCGCACCAAAGACCTCGGCGCCCTCGTCATCGCCCACCCCCCAGCACAGCACAGCCCATCACGGCCCAGCACTGCAATGCGTGGCACAGCACAGCACAGCACAGCGTGGCCCAGCACAGCATAGCTCAGCCCCCCTCACCTCGATGTCCTTGAACTCCACCAGCCTCTGCGTGGTGACGTCGCTGGCGTTGCCCCCCGCAAAACCGGCGGCGCCGGGCGTGCCGCCGCCCGCCGCCTCGTGGGACAGCCCCGACTGCAGCACTTGCATCTCGTGCAGCAGGCGGGCAATCTGCTGGTTCAGGTCCTTGGCCTGCTTGGGGTTGAAGGGATGGGAGGAGGAGCAGGGGGGTGAGCTGAAGGAAACGGGCATCTTCTGTGGCAACCAGGAAATCTGGCCCAGCCTCTGACCTGCTTATAGTGAAGGCCAGACACAAGGGATGGTAGGCGGGGTGAGAAAGAATGGGGAGGCAGGAGCGGGCGTGCGCAGACCAGGGGGAACAGCATGGTCGTAGGTTTTGAAGCCATCCGCTTATGGTCGGGTGCACAGCGCAGCATGCAAGCCGTGTCCGTAACTCACCATCAGGCACCCCGCCGCTGCTTCCTTACGCCCGCAATGCCGTCGCACCACACGCCACCGCCGCCGCCTGAAACCCACGCACCTGCTGCTCCAGCGAGCGCCGCTCGCGGTCGCTGCGCCGCCCGTCTGCCTCCATCTGCGCCACCGCCGCCTCCAGCCGCCGCTTCTCGGCTGAGAGGGACTCCAGGGAGGAGGACATGTCGGTGTAGGCGGCCTTCACGCGCTCGTACTCGGCCTGCGGGCGGGCGGGCGGGAGAGCCAAGAGGCAGCTCGAATTTGTTGAACATTTCATGAAAAAAATCTGTGTGCAGGGTGCCTTCAAAAGCAGTACTTGGCCTTTGCATTTCAATTGAGGGGTAGCGGAGGTGGTGCGTGTGTCACTCCCACCCCCCTAACCACCCCGGCCCCCACCCCACCCCACCCCACCTGCTGCTCCTTGACCAGCGCCGCCCGCTTCTCCACCTCGCTGCACAGCTCCTCCATCACAATCTCCTGCTGCCGGTTCTTCAGCCGCTCAGCACGGTACCGCTCATGCATCTCCACGTACTTGCTGTACAGCTCCGTGGCCGTCAGCCCAGCCGCCGCGGCCGCAGCCGCCGACTCGCCACCGGGCGACAGCCCAGGCGAGCCCGCAGGCATGCTGCCAGGGGTGCCGGCTGCGCCTCCAGGGGTGCCCATCGCGGCGCCGCCTGCGGCGTTGAGTAGCGGGAGGTTGCCAGAGGCGGCGGCGGCCATCATGCGCTGCCGCTGCGCACGCTCCTCCTGCACCAGCTGCTCGGCCGCCCGCCGGGCCGCCTCCTCAGTGGCCAGCGCCTCCTGGTGGGCGGCGCGCGAGCTCTGCAGGGGGGGGCGGGAGCAGGGGCGGCAGCGAGGTGACGGCAGCGGGTTGGCGGGGTGTGTGTTTGCGCAGGGAAGGGAAGGGGAGGGCGGTGGGTGCCAGATGTGACGGCCCACACTGCCCCCAGCCGACCCCCAGCTTACCGTGCAATCAGCACCACCATACCAGCCTTGCCCCACCAGCACATCATACAGGGCCTGCCCCACGAACACACCAGACAAGGCCTGCCCCACCAGCATACTGTGCAGCCAGCACACCAGCACCACAATCCCAGTCACCCCCACCCTGCCCTGCCCCCTGTGCACCTCCATGTGCGCCTTGAGCTCCTGCACCACCCCCTCCAGCTCCGTGCACTTTGCCGCCCGCTCCTCCTTGGCCTCGCGGTACAGCTGCGCCATGCGCTGCGCCATGCCCGCCTCCTTCTCCCAAGACTCCTGACGCACCGCCGCCTCCTCGCGCACGGCGCGCAGCTTGGAGGACGCCTCCTGCGGATGGGGAGGAGGATGGTTGAAGGAGATGGGGTGGTGATGGATGTAGGTGTGGCGTAAGAGGCACCATGGCGGAGGGCAGGCAAGCAGAGCAAGCTGTGGGCTGGGAGTGTGGGCATTTGGGCAAGCAGTGCTGAGGTGCACTGGTCACCACTTGTGCCTGCTGCCTGCACTTGCTCACTCACCTTGCTCACCCATGCTTGCCCACCCCCATGCCCCCGCAACTACCGTACAACTCGCTGCCCTCCGTGCCCCACCCCGCACCCACCTCTGCCGCCGCCCGCTGCGCCTCCAGTTTGTCTGCCAGCCGAGCGTGCTCTGCCGTCAGGCGCTGCGCCGTCGACTCCGCCTCCGACAGGCGCCGCTGCAGGTCCAGAATGGTGTCCGTGGCCTTGCGCCTCTCGGCGTTGAACGCCTCCGACTTGCGCTCCAGCTCCTGAAGGGACGCAGGCGAGGTGGGCGCCAGGGTTGGTGGGGGCACGGTGAGCGAGGTGTGGTGAGGCAGGCGGGCAGGCACAGGGTGGCCAAAGCATTCCTTCCGCATTCCACTCTCCCTATGCTCGGCTCGGTGAGCCAGGCATTGGTCCTCATACCACCCTCAAACAAACATGACAGCCAGCGCCCCGCTCCCACGCACACCCTCCCTACACTTTAGCAGCAAACATGCTCCTCCTGCCAGCGCAAGGTGTTCATCAAACTAATGCACCCGACGTGCACACCTGAGTGAGCCAGGCGCTGCTTTTCTCCAGTATCTCCTTCTCCTGCTCCAGCCGCGCCTGCGTGAGCGCCGAGCGGCTGGCCGTCGCCTGCGCCTCGTGCAGCTTGGCGTCCAGCTGCGCATTGGCTTCCGTCAGCGACACAGAGCGGTCGGCGGCCGCCGCCAGCCGCGTCTGCAGCTCCCCAATCTCCAGCTGCTTCTCCTGTGGGAGCGACGGTGCACACACAGAGGCAGGGGAATAGGGGAGGGTGAGGACACGTATAAGAGCGTTGCCGGGGGGCACAAAGCCACAGGGGAAGCGGCGGCGAGGGGGTGACAGGGGTGGCTGCAAAGCAGACAGAGCGCCCGAAGCACGCCCCACATCTGGCCGCATCCACGACGCACCCCCTGCCCTCTCTGCCCACTGCTCATTGGCCCCTGTCCCTTGCCACCAACCCTGCACGGACGCACCTGCAGCAGCTTGTCCAGGCTGGCCTTATCCGCCTGCAGGCTGCCGATCTCCACATTCTTGCGCTCCAGCTCAGCATCCTTGGCCATCAGAGATGTCTGCGACTTGCTGTGCTCCATGCGCGCAGCCGTGAGCTCCTGCAGAAAAGGCGGGCACAAGAAACGCACGGCAAGGATAGCCGAGTGAACGGCAGGCAGCAGCAGCGGCAGCGGCGGTGGCAGGGTGCATGATGTTGAGAAGCACCCAACCAGCGCAGGAATGTGTGTGTCGGAATGACGAATAGCACCCAGCAGTGTATTCGTGCCGCGCCAGCAGTACTGAAAGCTTTGGTGGGTGCCCAGCCGCCTGCAGCGGGGCCCCACCTGGCGCAGCGTCTCATTCTCTTGAAACAGCTTCTCCTTCTCAGCCACCAGGGCCGTATGCTTGGTCTCCAACAGCCGGTAGCGTTGCTCATTGGCCTGCGGTGTAGCAAGGAACAGGGCAGGACCTCAAGCGGCGGACGGCGTTGGCGGCAGGACAGCGGCAGCCAGCCAGCGCCCAGTGCACATGTCCCTTGCTGCCTCTGCACAGATCATGGTCTGCATCCACTACACATCCCCTCGGTGGCATTCCAAGCCAGCGCCACCCCGCAACAGCTCGCAAGACGCCGGCCCACCTGCGAGGCCTGCTCGGCGCTGATGGCTGCCGCTTCGGCCTGCGGCACGTAATGGGAAGATGCGGCAGCATGTCGATGAGCCGTGGGGCTGCAGCGACACGGGCAAAGCGAGCAGGGAACGAGGCTTGCAGGCTACAGAGTACTCCTGGCACTCGCCTGCGCTACAACGGTGGCCAGCTCCTCCTCCAGCTGCGCCACACGGGTGGCCATGGCGTCGGGCGCCATGGCTACCGCTCAATTCACAAACTCGTGAGCCGATCGCTCAAAACATGGTGGGTTGCAGAGGCTTGTTGACAGTGTACAGCAGCGTTTTAGGAACACACGGACCGAGGGGATGGCTCGATGCCCCTCGTTGGGCATGCATTCCAGCAGGGCGGGGCTCCAGCGTGGCGGCAGCGTGGCGGCAGTGAGGCGGACTCTCATCTGGCCGATCTGCTGCCACCTATTGTAGCCCCCATTGGAGCACCGCACGTTATTGTTGGGCTGCAACACAGGTTTACTGCAGGCAGGCGAAGGGAAAAAGTGACAACCACTCCCTGGCACTGGCAGGCTGCCCTGGGCATACGCAAGGCTCCTGGGAAATGATCGCCAATTGAACTTGACGAACAGCAACAGTTGTTTCAGTAACAGGTATGCATAACATGGGATGCCTGGTGCTACATGCACTTGCAGTGCACCCCGGCCAGCGGTATTGCAGAACCCTGACAGATCAACACGCCGGCTTGATAGGGGGTGTAGCTCAGTCCTTGCAAAGGATGTTCATATTTCGGTCGGCATAAGCGGCCCCCAGCTCAGGCTGACGACCCACATGTGCAGCTGCCTCAGCAGCAAAGCAGCAGCAGGGTGGCACAGCTGGAGCCAACCGTCAGGCCGTTGTCCAAGGATGCACCTCCAGCGCTGCCTCCCCAGGCAGTACGGCTTTGCTTCTGCTTTTCTTTTGGGGATGTACAGTCTAATTTTCGCACACAAAGTGAGACACAGACCCCTGACCCGCAGGAAACCACCAGGGTTGCAAGCAAGGAGGCAGAGCTGGGGAACACAGCGGGCTGAAAGAAAGAAAGCAAACGCAAGAAGGGGAAGGGAGAGCGCAAAGATCTGCAATGTTTGTGTGTGGCGGTGGGTGGGTGGGCAAAGGGAAGCACATCACAACTTTCGAATGCAGTCTATCAAGTCGGTGCCTGCTTGGCTGTGGTGAGGGGGGCCGCCAGGCCCCGCAAGGGTGGCGACTGCTCAGCACCGTACCGCTACACCATATGCACTGCAGGCACGCCCCCCACGCGCCGCTTCCCTTTCAATCTCTTCTCACTTCATGTGGTGCCCGGGAAAGGCTTGTGACAGGCACTGTGAGCCGCAGTACACCGTCCCCAGCAGCCATGGCGCTGCAGTGGAGAGTTGAAGGGGTCCGGTCGGGCCATGAGGATGCAGAGAACATAGAGGTGGAGCGGTGGAAGTTCCGGTGCGAAGACCCGCAGTGCACGCAAAACGTCTTCCTGCCCTACGAGTGCAGCTTCTGCGGCAGGTGAGTTCTTGCAAACGGCTAACATCCACCACGGCGCGTAATCCGCAGCATGAGCCGCTGCGGGGGACGCCACCAGTATTGTGCACCCTGCCAAGCCCGCCCGCTGCTGGCCTGGCGCACCCGCCGCTGGTGTAGTGACTCCTCGGTATGCGTTCATGTGCTTTGCAAGTGTCTCTCTCTCATCTTTGGGATGCAGCAAGTTCTGCGAGCCGCACAAGCATCCCACTGCCCACAACTGCGCGGGGAGTACAACTTGCCCCAGCTGCGGGGACCGGGTAGCCATCAGTCATGGCAGCACCCCTGCCGCATCGCTGGACAGGCACGTGCGCATGCTGTGCTGCGCTCTCTGTGCAGCTTGCACTTCTACAGTATCCAGGAGGCTGGGACAGCTAGCGCTGTGCATGGTGTGCACAATCTAGCTGCCCCACCCACCCTGCATGCTTGCCCCACCCACGTGTCTCTGCAGGCACTGCAGTAGCGGGCAGTGCAGCAGCACGCGTGTGCAGCGCTTCTGCCCCGCGCCGCGCTGCAAGACCAAGCTGTATGCAGGGAATGACTACACATGCAAGCACTGCTCCGCCTGCGTGTGCATCAAGCACAGGGACCCGCAGGCGCACGACTGTGCATCCCTGCGGCACAACGCGGCGCCGGCGCTGGCGGCTGGGTCAGGACTGCAGCACGCCGCCCCGGCGGCTGCCGGTGGCTCTCTCAGCACAGCTGCAGCGGGCGAGAGGCTGTCGCAGCGCTTGCACCGCGGCCAGCGCCCAGCCGCCGCGGCGTCACGCCCAGGCGCGGGCGCGGACCCAGCCGGTGCAAGCGCTGGGCGGGGAGCGGCGGTGACGGCGGCAACGGTGGGGCGCCGTAGCCAGAGTGTGCAGGCCCGGCCGGCGGACAGGATGAAGGCGCCGGCTGCAGCCCCGGCCATCCAACCTGTGCACAGCTTCAAGCGCTCCATCAGCATCGCCAACCGCAAGCACAAGGAGGCTGAGGAGATCTACTTTCGTGGCAATGGACTGGTCGCCCAGGCGAGCTATGACCAGGCAATCCTATCTTTCATGGAAGCGGCGCGCCTGCTGAAGCGTGAGTGAGCGGCAGGGACACATGAGCGGTAGCACTCGTTATGTGGGGCCCGCCCAGGTGCCCCAAGTAGGGGTGGTCCCTCATGTGGGCCTGCGCAGCGTGTTCCACCCTCTGCTGCTGTGCAAGCACTTAGTCCACAGATGTGACGTCTTGCCCCCTTGCAGCCCTGGAGGATGACGTGCTCTGCCAGAGCCTGCTCATCAGGTGCTGGCTGAAGGCTGGCCACTGCCAGTTGCAGCGAGGGCAGTACGACAAGTGTGTGCGCCTGTGCAGCCTGGCTGCCGACCGAACAGGTGCGTGGGGTGCGGGTTTTTTCAACCACAGGGCGTGGGTGTGTGGGCTCACGCTGTGGAGTGCATGGGGCCTGCTACAAGCCCAGGCAGCAGCGGTGCGGTTCAGTCCTACCAGCTGATGTAGCTGCCACATTGCACGTGGCAGGTGGTGAGACGTTCCTCTCAGCTGTTGCTCGGCGTCCATGCTTCGCTGGGCGGCACACTCGAGTCTTACGCCCGCCCCTGCAAAGCCCCCACTTTGCTGCATGGCTGCAGAGGATGACAGCACGCTGTGCAAAGCACTGTTCACCCGGGGCAAGGCCCAGGTGGAGCTGCAGCAGTATGCGGGTGCAGTGGACGACCTGGGCCTGGCCGCTTCGGTGGCTGGCGCTGTATCCAAGGGTTTTCAAAGGAGAGTGGCCTCTGAGCTGCAGCATGCGCAGGGGCTGGCGGCAATAACCGCCTCTCGGTCCCAGCCGGCGGGCGTGCTGAGGCCGGCAACCACAGCAGACACAGCAAGCCAGATGGCTGTGCCGAGGCCGGCAGCCGTGGCAGCTGCGCCTGCCCAGGCAGCCGCACCGACAGCAGCAGCCACGACAGCTGGCGCAGTCCCAGAAGGTCGTCCAGCCGCAGCGGTGCCACCAGCACCTGCGCCCCAGCAAGCCGGGCCAACACCAGCAGCTGCGGCCCCCAAGGCAGAGGATGCCTCCACCACACACACTGACAGGTGAGGCGCGCTGTGGCTTGTTTGCATGGGAGGTCACATGCCCATGCCCTCCTGGCTGCGCCTCTGCCTTCTCGCCTGACTGCCCGCCACCAACAGGCAGGCAGGCAGCTGCTTGCAGGCAGGCGGGCGGGCGGGCAGGCGGGCGTGCCAGCCGGGAAGGACTGCCTGCTGGGTGAGGCAGCCCGGCTTGCATGACCAGAACGTGCACAACCGTGCTCATCGTGCAGGCTGCGGGTGGAGGATGGCGGGTTCTGGCTGCCAGTGCACGAGTCCAAGGCCACCATGAGCCTCGACACCATGCGCAGCCTGAATGTGCCGCACGACGGCACCGTGGTGATCAAGGTGGGTACCCACAAGTTCGCCTCCTGTCGCGCGCAGCCTTGTGAGAGGCGCAGCATGCACCGTTCAAGGATTGCCGCATGCATGCGTGTTTCTCAGCACCAGAGCACCCCCTGGGTGCCCCCTGGGGGCAGCACACCAAGCATTTGCCTAGCCTGCGAGAGGTTGCAGCGGCAGCAAAGTGCGCACTCCCTGCTGTGCCCCCCACCCCCCACCCCCCACCCTTGCCTGCTGCAGAGCGACAGCGGGCGTGCGACAGCGTGCCGGGTGTGGGCGGTGTCCAAGCAGGCTGCTGGCACGATTCGGCTGGGCCCTGCGTTGCGCAGGAACCTGGGGATGCCTCAGTTTGGCAGCGGCGAGAGCGTCAGCGTGGAGGGCTGCCAGGTGGCGGCAGGTGCCAGCATCACTGTGCAGCTGACAGAGGAGAGCTTGGAGGCCTGGCAGCAGTGGCAGTCTGGAGGAGGCAAAGGCATGGAGGGGTCGTGCGTCCCTGCCCTCAGGCAGCACTTGAAGGAGAACGATGTGGTGCATGTGGTGAGCTGCTGCTGCTGCTGCTGCTCCTGTGCTGCTGGGGGATGGACGCAGGGGGCTGGCGCCCTGGCAGCGTGGGGATGGCACGCAGTGTCCCTCAGAGCCACTCCCATCTGCCTGCCTGCCTGCCTGCCTGCCTGCCTGCCGTGCACCCATCCCGTGCTGCACGCCGTTGCGCTTGCAGGGCGACGTTGTGCGAGTCAACCACGAGTTTTGCCCGCTGGAGTTCAGGGTGATGGGGATGCTGGGCGTGGGCACGGCGGACGTGGCATACTGCACAGTGGACCAGAGCACCCGTGTGGACAGCCAGGACATGCTTGTGAGTGGCCACAGGACCTAGCTACCCTGCCCGGCTGCCACGGCTGGCAGTGCGTGCATTGCACGCAGTGCTGCAGCATGGGAGGCAGCACAGGGGCTGCCGGTGCTGCAGTCATGCCAACATTCTGCTCCGTGACCAGCTCTGTACGCCCTTTTGAGTCTTTTCACCTTGCCAGAAGCAGCCGGCATGTCAGTTGATTTGACTGAGCCGTCTGACCATGACTCGGTATGCAGACAGCTGCATCATTGCCCTGCCCGGCACTTGAACCTCTCGGTGCTGCCGCCCCTGCTGCTGCCCAGGATCCTCCGGAGGTGCGGTGCCTCAGGGTGGCCGCCAGCGCTGTGGACGCTGCGCACGGCACGTCCTTGCAGCTGCACAGCGTGGACGCAGAGGCTTTAGGGCTGGAAACAGGCGGGCTGGCGGTTGTGCTGGTAAGATGCCGCGGGGGTGGGGAAGGGAGCAGCAAAGATGGGTGCATGATTTGGCATGACGAGGCCTGGCCCCCTGCAGCAGCTGCCCGCTGGGGCCTGCTGCTGCGCTTGTGCTGTTTGTACTGCCATTGCTGGCAGCTGATGCTGCCCCTGCCCAACCGCCCTTGCAAGCATCTGCAGTGGGGGCTGGACAGTGACGGCAGCCAAGAGGGTCGGAGCGTGGCATGCCATGCCATCGTGGGCGACGAGGGGAGGGAGGGGGAGGTCGGCCTGTGCCCGACAGCCCTCAGGACTCTGCGCGCCACTCCGGGAAGCGAAGTGTGGGCTTGGGCCTCCGCCTGCGGCCAGGAGCCACCCTTGCTGCGCAGCGCCAGGCTGGTGGCCCTCAACCCGCATGCCCGCCAGGCGCTGGAGGACCCGGCCTCCATCCTCCTCATGGCTGGAGGCGAAGAGGGGAGGCTGCCAGTCCTGACTCAGGTGGGGCGGCATGGAGACTGCGGGCTGCGCATGCGGAGTGGACTCATCTCCTAGCATTGCTCAGGGTGAAAGGAGTTGGATGTGGTGTGACAGCATGCACGCAGCGTGCTTGGGCAGGCCGCGACATGGCGCGCTTCTGCATGGCCAGCCGCCTGCCTTGCAGCCGTCTGCCCACGCGTGTTGACGAGGGAGGGTGCTTGCACGCGCACCCAGCCCCTGCCGGCCGCCAACCAGCCGCCCTCTCTTTCACCAGCAGTACCATCATCATCGCCACCAGTACCACCACCATCCCCACGCATGCAGGACACTGTCCTGGTGGTGGGGGCCGCGGAGTTCTGGGTCACCGGCCTGGACCCCCCCGATTATGGCTTGGCCCACTCTGAGACAGACGTGGTGTTCTCGGCGGTTGAGCTGGAGGGCCCGGATGAGGTGCGCAGCAGGCGGGTGCCTGAATGCCTCCCTTGCCAGGCCCATCATTCAACCAGATGCATTCAGGGACCAGGGAGCCAGCAGGAGTAATGGGTCGGGAGAGTTGGTCACGGCATGGGGTGTTGCAGTGGAAAAGAAATGCCTCCCTTGCCAGGTGCTGCTTCTTCACTGCTGTGGCAAGGCACCCGACCCAAACCTGCATGCCTGCCGCCCCCTGCTACAGCTTGCCGCGTCTGCCATGCGGCAGGAGCTGGAGGTGGCTGCCGCCTGTGCTGCCGCAGCGCAGGAGGCCAGTGCCGCTGCAATGGCGGCACTGGAGGGGCCACAGCCAGCGGCGCCCCTGGCAGCCCCCCCGCCTACTCCCGACCCGCCAACCCCATCACCACCAGTGGTGCCAGCAGTGGGAACGGAGCCGGCGGCGGCAGCAGTGGCGCCAGACCTTGCGGCGCGCGCTGCACAGGTGGCAGTCGGCGGCGACGGCACCAACAGGGTGGCAGTGTTCAAAGCCCTGCGCCCTATCCTGGCGGGCTGCCACGTGGCGGAGCGGGACATTCAGGTACTGCCTAGAAGGTGGTGGGAGTCGCATGCAGCGGTACCGGCCGGGGGACCAGCTTCCTGAACGCTCAGCACAGTCACTGAACAGGTGGATTGGCGGCCTTGCAACAGGCAGCACCAACCCATTGTGGCACCAACCCATTGTGGCACCCCCTCTCCATCCTCCTCCTCTCCCGCACCCACCCCGGCACATGTTCCCGCAGGCGTTCCTGCGGTGCCACGTCATGCAGTGCCAGGATGCCGACATGGTGGCCATGCACTGGCTGGAGATTTCTGGCAGCTATGCCGCTGGGCAGGACGGCAGCGTGCGGGCGTGGGTGCAGGGCAGCCTGTCGTGAGGGCGACTCGCGGTGCCGGTGACAGCCCGTGTGTACCAGCGGGCACGGTGGCAGGGCAGAAGCTGTGAACGATTTTTGCAGTGCACCGGGCAGCAGCTGTGATTGCAGTGAACCCAGCCCGACCTTCTCTTCTGCTGTCTTTGCCCCCAGCTCGACTCCTTGTGGGATTGTTTTCCAGCTTGCACAGCAGCACAGCGGGGGCCAGGGTGGCCAGGAATTATCAATTGCAATGCCAGCGAGGGTTGCATTCAATGGTGCTCAAAATAATGTCAGGCAATTGAGCAAAGAAAGATCAGCACACAGGCAGCAAGAATCGGCGCTACTTCTTGCCCTTCTTCTTCCCCTTCTTCTGTGCCTGCCCGCCGCCCGCCAGCAGCTTGGCAAAGGGCGAGGCAGCCGCCGTGCCCGCCCCCCCCGCCGCTGCCGCCGGCGGTGATGCCGTCCACACCACCTCGCGCCCCGCGTGCTGCCGGCAGCTGGCGCCACCGCAGAGGCAGACGGTGGGCAGGGAGCCGACAATGGCGTCTGCGACGAGTGGCGTGATGTCACACAGGTTGGCATCCGCGCCCATGATGAGCTCGTTTGCCGCCAGCGCCAGCTCAGCGGCGCCGTCGCCGCCGCCGCTGACGTCAGCATTGTTCAGCACCGCCGACGCACCCTCCAGATGGATCACCCCATCAAAGGGCTCCGCCACTGCCGCCTGGAACGCGTCCCCGCAGAACTCGCAGCGCAGCGGGACGGTGGCCTCCACGCTGCCCCGCACCACAAGGGCGCCCAGCCCTCCGGGCAGCTGCACCGTGAAGCACGCCTGCACAGGCTGCGCTGCGGCTGCTGGCTCCGTGGCAGCTGCAGCATCGTCGTCGAGTGCTGCAAGGCCCTGCTGGCGCAGAGCCAGCTCAGCCAGTGCTGCGCTCTGCTCAAACCGCCAGGGCTGCTCCCACGTCAGGTCGGAGCGGGCGATGAAGAACGCAAGGTCTTCACGCCGCAGCCCGCTGCCTCCAACTGCCCGCCGCCGCTGCCGTGCTGGCTTCTGTGCATTGCTGCTAAGACTGCCGGTGTCAAACTCGCTCGAGCTGCGTGCTGCCACTGCTGCACGGCGGCCCCGCCTGCTGCCGCCGCCGCTGCCACTGCCGCTGCCACTGCTGCTGAGCGCCACAAACCGCTGCTTTGCTGGGTACAGCCATCCAGGGCAGCTGGAAATCGCTGGGGAGGCACAGGGAGGGTGGGCAAAGGCCGCCATCAAGCCGCTGGACGGAGCCTGTCAGACTACCGGTAATCAATTTAACTTCCTACGCGAATGCTTGGATGCCGCACTAACTCGTCCATGGCGCGCAACAGCCAGACATGCGCCGCCTGCTGCGTTCGAGGGCGCGAAATGCATGTTTCTCTTGCGCGCGATGCAATGCATGGGATATGAGATTGCCCGAGTTCACGGCACTCACTGCTACCGGGCACCCGCAGGCAGTTCTAGAGTCCTCGACTTTGCCAGCCACCAGCTCGGCAATTCCTGCTCCACGTAGCTCGTTCTGCTAGGCAGGCAGCCAAGTCATGGCCAAGGAGGATGCAGAGGCGGTGCAGGGTGCCGAGGAGCAGCATGCCGGAGAGACGGCGGAGGGGGAGCGGCCGCCGCGCAAGAAGGGCAAGGTGAGCGTGGCTGGAGCAGAGCGGAGCTCGAGTTGCAAGTAGCAGCGTGGCGCGCAGCACGGGGCAGCGAATTGGCAGGAGCGGCGGCAGCACCGGCAGCACCGCCTGGCCGCCCGCTTCTGCCCCCTCCATTTGCTGCTTGCCTCACTGCCGTGCCCTGCCTCTTAAGCGCTGCAGCACGATAAGCCCAAGCCGTGGGACCACGATGGCATCGACCACTGGAAGGTTGAGCCCTTTAAGAAGGAGGACAACCCCACAGGCCTGCTGGAGGAAAGCTCCTTTGCCACCCTGTTCCCAAAGTACCGAGGTGCGCCCGTTGAGGCGCCTGTTGGAGCGGATGAACGTGTAGGGGGTGTGGCCGGCACTTGGGGGTGCAGGAGGAGCAGGCGCACAGGGCAACGCAGTGGTGACACGCTGGCTGTGAGCGCTTGGGCATGCAGAGGCGCAGGCAGGGGGCTGCCGCCAGGCGCGTCTTCCGTGAGAGCTCGCTGCCGCCCTGCTCTCTGCCTGCCCCAGCCACCTGTCCCCGCCGCTCACTGGCCTCTCGTCTAACCCACCATCTTCATCATGACTTTTTAACCAAAGAATTACATGCACGATGCACGTGGCCCTCCGCCTGCCCCACCTGCCCCGCCTGACCACCGCTCCACCCCTTCACCCATCTCCACAATTTGTGTGCACAGAGAAGTACCTGCGGGAGGTGTGGCCCGCCGTGACGCGCGCGCTCAAGGAGCACGGAATCGGGTGTGAGCTCAACCTGGTGGAGGGAAGCATGACGGTGCGCACCACGCGCAAGACGTACGACCCGTACATCATCATGAAGGTGGGTGGGCACCAGCTGGGGGGTACTGCATTGCAGGTCTGTTTCAAATGAGTGGGTTGGCGGAGAGTTGGGCAAAGGCCAGGTGCATGATGCGTGCGTGCAAGCAAGCGGCGTGACGTCGGGTGCAGGCGGGAGGCAGGTGCGAGGCGGGGCGAGGCACAGTGTATGTGTGTCTGTGCACCTGTGGGCAGATGCTTCAGCCATGCAGCGCATGTACAGGCAGCGAGCGCCCCGGTTGCCGCCCGCTCTTCCTGCCGCGCCTGAAGCCACCTCACCTGCGCTGCCGCAGGCTCGCGACTTGATCAAGCTGCTGGCACGCTCGGTGCCGGCGCCCCAGGTAAGCGGCGCAGGAGCAAGGGACGGGGGCAGCAGCGGCACTGCTAGCCAAGTAGACTATGCAGCAGCAGCACAGTGAGGTTGGGCGGAGCAGTGCTTCCGCAGCTCGGAGCAGTGCCTCCGCAGCTGCGCAGGGCGGCAGGGCCCATGCTCCCTCTTTGTGTGCCTTCCCACCTCCCCCCCCCGGCGGCAGTCGCCCATGCACATGCCATCTTGTCCACGGACCTCGAGATTCGTGGCAGCCGTGCGACGTCTCATCCCAAGCTGCACGCCTCTTTAACTTGGAACCCCTCCTGTTGGCCCTTCCTCACAGCAACGCTTTGCCTGTTGTTTCCACCCGCCTGGCCCCCCCGCCCCACAGGCGCTCAAGGTGCTGGAGGACAGCGTGCAGTGCGACGTCATCAAAATCGGCGGCATCGTGCGCAACAAGGAGAAGTTTGTGAAGCGGCGGCAGCGGCTGATTGGGCCCAACGGCGCCACGCTCAAGGCGCTGGAGCTGCTGACGGGGTGCTACATACTGGTGCAGGGCAACACGGTGTCGGCGATGGGGGACTACAAGGGCCTCAAAGTGGTGAGCTGCTGAAGGGCGGGCGGGTGGGCGGCTGCCAGGGACGGGAGGGCAGGGAGGGCAGGGGGCAAGAATGAGCAGAGGCAGGGGAGGGGCCTTCCTTCCTTCCCCTCATGTATAACCCCCCTTGACAGCCGCACCCAAGCCATGCTTGCCCGCAAACTGCCCGCCACCGTCCTGTGCGGCCTCATGTCCTTGACCCAACCTCCATTTTCTCCTCTACTCCCTCCCCTCCACTCTCTTCTTACACGCAGGTGCGCCGCATTGTGGAGGACTGCGTGAAGAACGTGCACCCCATCTACCACATCAAGACGCTGATGATCAAGCGGGAGCTGGCCAAGGACCCGGCACTCAAGGAGGAAAACTGGGAGCGCTTCCTACCCAACTTCAAGAAGAAGAATGTGCAGCGCAAGAAGCCCAAGAAGGTGGGCGGGCACTGGGGTGGGCGGGGGGGTACGGGTGAGAGGGCATGGCGGGCAGCAAACGGGGGCACGGCAGACGCAGGGTGGCGGCGCAGTGGCTTTACAGACGGAGGGTTGTGTGGTCCCTCGGGCTGCGCCTCGCCCGCTCACCTCCGCCCGCCGCCGCCGCCCCTCCTATTCGTGGGACATGCCCACCTCCCCTGCCTGCCGTCACAACACCCTGGTTCCCTGCCCTGCCCTCTAAACATGTACCTTCCCCCACCCTTGTTGACCTCTGCCCCATGTCTTCCCCCCGCAGGTGCGCGACCGCAAGGACTACACCCCCTTCCCGCCGCCCCAGCAGCCCAGCAAGGAGGACCTCATGCTGGAGAGCGGAGAGTACTTTCTGTCGGCGGAGCAGAAGGCGGCGCGCAAGGAGGCGGCGCAGGCGCTGCGTCAGGCGGCAAAGGTGGAGGAGCGGCAGCAGCAGCGGCAGGCCGCCTTTGTGGCGCCGGAGGAGGGCGGGGGCAAGCGCGGCGGCGCAGGGCAGCAGGCCGGCGGCGCGGGGCAGCAGCAGGGGGGCGGCGGCGGCGGCGGCGAGAGCGCGGCCAGCCTGGCGGCGGGGCTCAAGAAGAAGCTCAAGAGTGAGTGGGGCTGGGGGAGAGGCGGGTTGTTCACAAGGGTTGGGGCTGTTGACGGCTGGGTTGGTCTGGGCGGTGGTGGGCAGAGGGGTTCAAGAAGACGTGTGGCATGGGCAGTGGCTCATTCAAGTCCTGGACAGCCGAGCTGGGCTGCTTGGGACTGAGGCGGCATGCAGCTGTGAGGCCTTTTGTGGCACGGCAGGGGCAGGGCCCAGGCGTGCAGGTTGCGTTGGCAGGCAGGACGTGACGGCCGCCTCCCTGCTGACCCTGCCTTGCACCTGGTGCCACCGCTCGTGCAGGCAGCAAGAAGGAGGGCGGCGCGGGCGCGGGCGGCGGCGACGTGTCCATGTTCCTCGCCCCCGGCACCGCGCCAGCAGCAGCAGGCGGCAGCGGGGGAGAAGCAGGCAAGGGGGAGAAGCAGAAGAAGAAGCGGAAGTCGGAGGAGGGGGCGGCAGCGGCGGCGGCGGGGGCGGAGGGCGGCAAGGAGGAGAAGAAGAAGAAGAGGAAGGAGAAGCGGGGGGAAGATGCATGAGGCCCCCGGGTGGCATGCCAGGCCATTCTGACCTGTAGCGGCAGGATGAGCATCCCCGCAACTTGCCAGTGAGCCTGCACAAGACCGTGTCGGCATGGCGTCCTGTAGAATACGGCTATAGGCAGGTTACACTTGACAGGTCGTATGCGTATGAAACCAAAGTACAAAGGGAACGTACAGGAGACAGTAGGAGTAGCTTGTAAGCAGGCATTGTAAAATACAAAAGTGTGGAGAGGTGCACACACGTGCATACAGAGAGAGCTGCAAGTAGGGCCAGTAGGGCGGGTGCAGCGCCTGCCTGGAGTTACACAGGGATCAAAGGTTAGGGTGGTTTACTGTACGCGAGGTCTGGTGTGCCTGTTGCAATGCACAACAGCGGTGCCAGAGGGCACGCGAAATTGAGCACACACAACACGAGCAGCTGCACACATTAAACAGAGCGCGGCCATGCGCAGCTGGTGCGCTGCCATCCGTGTCAACACACTCTCAAGAGGTCGAGAGCTTCACACGTGCGCCCAACCCGGTGCGTCAGGCCAGGTCGGTGCTGCTGCCGTCTGCGCCAAACAGGTTGCCGTGGAAGCCAAAGCCGATCACATGCTTGACCGCCGCCTGCGCCACCTCCCGCATTGTCCCCGCATCCAGCATCAGCAGGTAGCTGTGCTTCTCGCGGCCTGCGGTGGTGGCAGGTGTGGCAGAAAACACATCACTCGTCACTCTTGCCAGCAGGGATGGCGCAGCAGGCAGCAACAACAGGCGGCTGTGCTCCTCTGGGCCAGTGGCGGGCAGGCGACAGCGGCAGTTCAGCCATTCATTGCCACAAGGGTTGGGGTGAATGCTGGGCAAGGGGCAGGCAAGCATCCTGGCACAGATTTAAGTGTTTGGCTGACTGCCCAGTGTGCCCGCCTGCCTGTCCCTCACCAACCCAGGAATGCTTGGTACCACTGCCCGCACCAGCCCGACCATGCACGCCCCCCCCCCCTGCCCACCCACCCGCCAGCACCACCGCCAGCAGCAGGCCGTCGTCCTCCCGCTCCCCGCCTGGCCGCCCCACAAACACCGGCTCCCCGGGGAAGTGGCCCTCCCGCCGCCACAGCTGCGTCTCCCCCGACTGAACGTCCACCTGCACAGGGAGAGGCAGGGCAGGGCAATGACAGATAAGGCTTTGCTATGCAAGTGTTCCTTCTCACGGAGGCATGTGTTCCTGTGTATGTGTGTGTATGCAAGACGTGGGGGTGCTGCCACGGTGCACACGCTGCCGTGCTTGCCCACCAGCTCGCAGCCAGTGCAGGCACCATGACTACTGCACATGCCGACTCCCTCATGCTCCACAAGGGCCAAGCAGACAGCCCTCAGCGGCGTGCAAGCCATGCGGGAATGTGCAGGCCAGCTTGCCTTGGCGATGGCATCGAAGAAAGGCGACTCCCTGCTGGCAGCGGCGGCGCAGTACATGTAGCGGTACGGGCGGCACGCCCATCCCTTGTTGATGCGCGGCAGCTCGTAAGTCCACACACCGCCGGGGGTGCTGGCGTCGGCAATGGTGGCGTGGCTGGTGGCGTGCACGGAGCCTGGGCCTGAGGCTACTGCAACTGCCAGGTCAGGGAGAGTGTGCCTGCGAAGGCAGAGAGTGAGAGGGAGGTGCATTCCCAGGCAGCAATCGTGTCAGCAGGCCAGCACAGCAGTCAGCACAATGCTGCTGCTGCCGCGGTGGCAGCCAGGGTGCCGCAGCGCACGGCCAGCCAGCGTGCACAGCGCACTGACGAGCGGCATCCATCCATGTCGGCTCCTGTCATCCCGCATACCCTGTACACTCCAGCGCGGCACAGCTTGGCTCCCCCTGCGATCTGCCCCCGCCCACCCCACCTGCGCACGTCCACGCGCGGCGGCCGCGCCTTGCCAGAGCGCAGGTGCGGCAGGCGGAAGGTGTCGAACCATCCGTCGTCGTCGTAGCCACAGAGGTCGATCACCAGGCCGCCCGCCTCGTCCTCCCAGGCATTGATGGCGTGGAAGCAGAAGAAGGCGTCGCTCCTGAGGGGGAAAAGAAGGGAGAAAGGGGGGAGAAGAAGGCAGGTTATAGTTGATGGTGTGGGAGCGGGAAGAAAGCGTCGCTCCTGAAGGGAATGGGGAGGTGGGCAGACAGCGGGGTTCCTGCATAGCAGCGGTAGGAAAGGGGGGCAAGCGGTGGGGGGGAGCAGAACATCAGCGCTCCCAAGGCAGGGGAGGAGGCGACGCAGCAGGCAGCATGCGCGCGAAAGCATGGCAGCAGGGCTCAAGAGCCAGCACTGCTTCAACAACTTCATCAACAAGATTGAATCCCCCAGTTACTGTCCTGCCTCCACTCCTGACCAAACCGCTAGCTGCGCTCACTTGTAAGTCGCCACGTGGCCGGCCCCGCCCGGCTGCTTGTCCACGACGTAAAACAGGGTGCCCCTGTCGGGGTGCCAGCTCATCGCCTGGCCCGGCGACAGGAACACCGCCAGGCGGGGCACGCTGAGCAGCAGGGGCCACACCATGAGCACCTGCAGTGAACGGTGCGCCAGAGGGACTCACAGCAGCCTGACGACAACCTTGGACAAGGGGCCAGACAGGGCTAACAGGTGGGTGCAGTGCACACGGCACACCACCACCAGAGCACTGTCGCCCTGCCCTGGCCCCACCTGCACTCAGAACGCAATTCGGCATTATTAGAGTGCCAGAGGGCCAGTGGCAATTCCCTGCCTGCCATCCAACTCACCAGGTAGCGCTCAGTCTGTGCAAAGCTGTGGATGTAGGCGGGGGCTGCCCGGATGCTGGCCAGCAGGTGGCCCTGGGGCTCGCCATCGGGGATGGCAAACACGTGGTACACGCCTGGGGGGGCCAGGGGAGGGGCGGGGAGGAGCAAGGGAAAGCAGGTAAGGGATGTGTTGGGAGTGGCAAAACAGTGGTACATGCCTGGCCGCGAGCAGAGGAAGGGTGGGGGCAGGGCGCAGGGGTTTAAGGGCGGGCTTACGTCGGCCAGTGGGCAGGGCGGGCAGGTTGGGCAGGAAGCCCAACAGCACAGTCAAGGCAGCAGCCGCACAGCGAGTACACAGCATACGCAGTGCTGCTTCCCTTGCTGCTTCCCTTGCTGCTTCCCTTGCTGCTGCGGCGGTTGCTTGCGTGGCACCCACCCCCGGGCGTGAAGTCAAGAGTGTAGTTGTAGTATGTGCTGCGCGCCTCGTCCCGCTGGCCGTGCGCCGCCGACAGGTAGCCCTGCAGGACGGCGCAGGCGGGGGTGTGAGTGGTGGGCACAGTTGGGGGTGGGGGCAGACTGGAGGGTGGCCCGGCGGGCACATAAAGCGGCGCAAGCCGCGTGGGTGATGCCTAACAAAAGGTCGACAGGCAGAGCTCGACTAACCAGCCCACCAGCCAGGCAGCCAACCGTCCCTCGGTTGCTGCCCAGGCAGGGTAGGCAGGCAGCCAAGCGTCGCTCAGCTGCTGCTCAGCGGGAGCCTTGCATCCACCCCGACCCAGGCTTGCCTTGAACTGGGGGTTGAAGTGTGTGTAAGAGGTCGGTGGCTGGGGCTTCAGCGTGGCGGGGTCGATTTCCGCCAGAGCATTCACGTCCGACTTGGTGAACAGCCTGGCACAGGAGGGCACAGCAGGCACAGCATGAAGGACAGCACAGCGCAGCCGTGTCAGGGCCAATCTTCACCACGACAGTCACATCCGACTTTGTTAAGCAGCCTGACAAACAGCAGCCACCGCACAGCACAGCGTGGCATTGTGCCACGAGGCATGATACTGCATGGGGCAGGGCACCAAAGGGGCCGAGGTGGCAGGACATGCCGCCGCGGCAGCACGGCAACTCCATGCAACCGGCAGCCAGGCCACAGGGCAGCAAGAAGGGCCAGCGCCCTGCCTGCCCGCCCCATTCCCCTCACCCCTCCACAGCAGCCCGCCCACCGCCTCTCACCTGTTGGCCACGTGCCCGATCGTCACCCCCAGGTTCATTTCACCTGTTGGGCTGAGCTGCGGCCCCAGGCCCACAGCACGCAGCAGCATGGAGGCCAGTCCACCCAGCAAGCTCTGCGAGCGGCGCACGCCATCAAAGGTGCCGTAGAACCCATGCTTCTTGATGTGCTCCTCCAGAGCGGGGTACAGGTGGCGGCTGCGGTACTGCACTGTACCGGAGCTTCCATCCAGGCACCACTCGTGAAGCTGAGTGAGGCCATCAAACCTACGGTCAGAGGCGGGAGTCCCAGAGGCACGGGAGGGGCAGGCGAGTGCTGCAGGTGGCCACGAGCCAAGCGATGGCCAAGGTTGGCGAGCGGGGCGGTGCGCACAGCTGATGATGCAATTGGGCTGCCGGCCGATGCCCAGGAGCACGGCTGGATCGCCAGGGGCAGGGCTAGTGGATACGAGCACAGGTGCAAACGGGGGGCATGAAAACAAGATGCAGAGAGAGCCGATGCCCAGCACCAGTCTGCTGATATGCTGAGAGCAAGTCACGCACCAGTCCAGCAGGCCCAACAGCATGCACACCCGATGCGGCAGCAGTCTCACCAGTGTGGGACGGTGAAGGTGCCCCGCCCGCCCTCCAGCTCGACATCAAAAGTGCCGGGGCCATTTCTCAGCAGGGTGGCTGTCAGCCAGGCTGGCACGGTGCCCGTCACCTCACAGGCCTGCCTCTCCAGCACCTCCTCGCACTTGCCGCTCAGCCCTAGCTCCATGGGCGCGCCGCCGCCGCTGCCAGTACAGATGCAGCTGTTTGAATCAACCGCTGCTGCCTGTCCAGCGACAGCTTTGGTGTTCACGCGGCGCTTGCTTGCAACCGTCGATGGCAGCCGCTTGCTGCCGCTGCCAGCCCAAAGGGCGCTCGGCGCCGCCACCGCCGCCAGCTTCTCTGCCGCCCGCCTGCTCGCCCGCCCGTCTCCACGCTTATCAAGGTCAAATTGATCTGCAGCAACCACTGCCAGCCTTCCCAGCGGCAGCAAAACGACTTGGGGTTTCGGAGACCGAGTGTGCGTCACCGAGACCCTTTGCTGAGTTCGACGGCAAACTGATGGCCAAGGAAGGTTGTGGGTGTTGCCCCAAGCACAGGAGGATCTGCAGATCGCAACAATCAACCCGACTTTGATTGTCTCAGCCTGCTGTGACCTCGCACAGTGAGCGCTCTGAGGCAAGCTCTGGCCCGCCCTCCATTCCGCATGTGTGATCGCCCGATGGCCTAGTGTCAACAAGGCAGGCGAGCCATAAGTGAGCGCTCCCGACTCCGCCTCGAGTGCCGCGCCATCGGTCCCGGTGTTGATGAGCGCCGTTGCGCCGTGTTGCGCTTCCTCGGTGCATCTGGCGCACCCTCGCCGGCCGCAGCAGCCGGGGCGCAGCGCTGCCATGCCGGCCCTGCCCGCCGCCGCCGCCACCGCCGGGCAGACGGCACTGGGCGGCGGCGCTGCCCGCCGGCGGTGGCGGCAAGGCCCACAGCAGCCTGCAGAGTGGCGCACCGCGAATAGAAGCACGCCCTTCAGGACGGCCAGCAGCAGTAGTAGCGACGCAGCAGCAGCAGCGGCAGGAGAACCCGGGGCGCAGCAGGCAGCCGCCGAGGCCGAGCCAGCGCTCACCGCCAGCAGCAGCTGGCAGCAGCGCGAGCCGCCGCTGGGGCGCCGCGTCGTCTGGCGCCTGCTGTGGCAGCAGAAGCGGCACCTGGCGCTGGCGGGCATATCCCTGCTGCTCTGTGTCTCCATGAACCTGCTGTCGCCAGTCCTCCAGGGCATGCTGTTCGACGTGCTCGTTCGGGGCCAGGCCTTCCAGCAGTGAGTCATGCCCTCACTCATACGACCCACATGGTTTTTTGGTGTGCATGGAAGCACAGATGCATGTGATCGCTGTGACCTGGCCGGCTGTGCTGCCCTGCGGTGTTGCAGGCGCGTGACCGCTAAGAGGGCTGGCACCACATGGCCTGGCTGGTGTGCTGGCTCACTTGAATCCGACCTCCTGACCTGCCCACCCAAAACACCTTCCATCCACACATCCCTCCCGCAGGTACTCCAAGCTCTTTCTGGCCCTGCTCGTCATCTACGTGGCAGAGCCGCTGCTGTCCCAGGTGCAGCGCTGCCTGCCCGCCTGCCCGCCCGCCCGCCTGCCCGCCTGCCTGCCTGCCTTGCCTGCCCAACACTAGATGCCGCGCTCGCCCGAGCACAGCAGGCTGTAGGGGCGCACACCAACCCGGGGGGCGCACGCATGCTGCTGTACTGCATGCCGCTGCATCAGTTGATGAGCACCTGCCCCCCCGCTATCCCTCCTGCCCCATCATTCCCAGGTGCCTGAACTCTCTCACATTCCAATTGCGAACTCACACTTCTTCCCTCCTCTCCCCACCCCCCCGCTTGCCAGGTGTACATCATGAATGCGTGCACGGCGGGCGAGAAGCTGCAGGCCTCCCTGCGGCTGGAGGCCTTCCGCTGCCTGCTGTCCCAGCGCGTGGAGTTTTTTGACCGCCACTCCTCCTCTCAGCTCACCCAGCTGCTGAGCCGGGACCTGGACAGCATACGCGCGTTTGTGTTTGCCAACACGGCACGCGACCGCGGGCTGCGGGCGCTGCTGGAGGCACTAGGCACCGTGGGGGTGCTGTTTGTGCTCAGGTGGGCAGAGTGTGTGGGGCGGGTGGTGTTAGGTGTGGGGAGGCAAGCAAGGGCAGAGGGCGGGAGAGCGCGGGCAAGGTTTTGCAGGCAGCAGGCATGGCACGCCGGGTGCAGAGGTGCGCCAGCGGTGCACGCCCACACTCACACTGCTCCCCTGGCCGGTCTCTCGCAACCCTGCCCGCTCCTTGCCCACTCCCACCCCCCAATGCAGCTGGAGGCTGGGCCCGATCCTGGCAGGCGTCATCATCGCCTCAGTCTGTACCGCCTTCCTGTACCGCCGCCAGACGCGCAGCCTGGACGCCAGCAACGCCGCCGCCCAGCAGCGGCTGGCCGAGGTCGCCTCCTCCTCCTTCACCAACATGCGCACCGTGCGCATCTTTGCTGGCGAGGCTCTGGAGCAGCAGCGCTTCATGCAGCAGGTGGCGCGCTCCTTTGCCGCCGGCCTGGGATTTGCGCGGGCCAAGGCGATGCTGGAGAGTGAGTGCTGGTGGCGAGCCTGTGTGTGTGTGAGGCGACATGCCTGCTTGTGTTTGGAGGGCGGTGGGAGGGCGGGAGGCACCCCGGGCAGAGGCAGGAGGGCAGGTGGAGGGAGAGCGGTGATGGCGGTGATGCTGCAGAGAGAGAGCAAGTGAAGGTGAGGGGAAGTGAAAGGAGCCTAAGGTGCGGCGGCTCTTTCAGGCATGGATGCCACGGGGCTGAGCACCTCTGCTCTGCGTGTCCAACTGCCCAGACCACCTTCGCCCTACCTCTGCAACTGCCCACCGCACCTGCCGGCCCGCCTCACCAGGTTGCCCGCCCCCTGCTTCCTCAATTGCCGCTGCAGGCGTGAACCGCAGCGCCACCCACCTGTCACTGCTGGCGCTGTATGCGCTGGGCGGGCACCTGGTGAACAGCGGGCTGCTGCCCGTGGGGGTGCTGGTCACAGCCATTGGCTTCACATTCAGCCTCGTGTTCGCCACACAGGTGGGGAGGCAGGGGCGAGGGGAGGGCCGGTGGTTGGTGTGCTTTGCGCTGCAGAGAGGTGGGGCAGCACTGGCCAGCCAACCACACCATGGCATGCCTGCCACACTGCTGTCAAGGGGTGTGTTGGCACACGCTCCTGCTCACCATCGCTCTCAAGCCCCGCGCTCTGCTGCTGCTCCCTCCCCGTCGCAAACAGGGCATGCTGCAAACGTTTGCCGACCTGCGCGGCATGGTTGCCTCGGTGCGGCGCGTGCGGGCAACCCTGTCGGAGCTTCCTCCCGATGAGTCCATGGCACAGGCGCTGCCTCCGCTGCCCGACAGCCCTTGGGAGCACCCAGCCGCGGCAGACAGCAGCGGCAGCGGCGGCAGCGGGTGGGAGAATGGCAGGCACGGCAGCCCTGGGCTGGCAGATGAGGGGCCTGTGGTGCGGCCCGAGGCAGCCGCCAATGGGGGCCTGGCCGCGGGGCGGCCCTCGCGAGCGGTGGAGGCGGCGCAGCAGGGCGACATTTGTTTAGAGGGGGTGTCGTTCAGCTACCCTGTGCGCCCCGGGGCGCAGGTGCTGCGTGACCTGTGCCTCACGCTGCCACGCGGCAAGGTCACCGCGATAGTGGGCAGGTGGGCGGGCACGGGAGCGCAGGCAGGCGCAGACAGGGCGGGGCCAGTGGAGTGGCGTTGTGAGGCAAGGGGTGCGATTGTATGCTCCTGCCATGCTCCTTCCTAGCTCATGCCGTGCTTCGCCTGCCGTCCCCTGGTCTGGCACTGCATCACTGTCGCCGCCCTTCAGCGCTCACCCACGCAGCCATACCCCAGGCGCTGCACCCTGTCCGCTGGGCCCACCTCGGCCTCCACACCCCTACACACCCCACGTCCCAACCCTGGCCCCCACACCCCTCCCACAGCCCTCCCATACTCCTTCCCATACCCCCCACACCCCCACTGCAGGTCTGGCGCCGGCAAGTCGACGGTGGCCGCCCTGCTGGAGCGCCTCTACTCCCCGGACGCCGGCTCCATCACGCTGGACGGGCAGGACATCCGCGGCTTCCGCCGCACCGAGTGGACCGCAGCGCTGGCCGCCGTCAGCCAGGAGCCGGTGCTCTTCCCCGCCAGCATTGCGTACAACATTGGTGAGGGATGTGTGGGGGGGCTGGTGAGGGGGCGGGGGCGGTGAGGCGAGGGCGAGGGGTGGAAGTGTTAAGGCCAGGAGCCGTGCTGGTCCCAGCCAGCATTGCCTGCAACGTTGGTGAGGGGGGGTGGGAGGGGCGTGTTGCTGGGGGGTGAGGGGAGGCCTAGGTGGTGCACGAGGTAAGGCCGTGGGCCGGCCAGTGCCTCCCTGAGCTCACCTCGCTCTGCCTTCCCTTCTTCCCTCCCCCCTCCCGCAGGCTACGGCCGGTCAATGCTGTGCACTCAGGAGGAGATTGAGGCGGCGGCGCGTGCAGCCAACGCACACGAGTTCATCTCTGCACTGCCCGACGGGTGAGAGGGTGCCCGGCCCAGCCTGCCTGCCTGCCCTGCCCTGCCCTGCCCTGCCTGCCTGCCCTGCCCTGCCCTGCCCTGCCTGCCTGCCTCCTTGTCCTGCCTGACGCGTGCCTGCCGCCTGCCTGCCCTGCCCTGCCTGCCCACCTGCCTGCCTGCGCCAAGCCTCCTATAGCCCATACCTGCACACATGTCACAGGCCATGGCCCACCATGCTGTGCCATGCTGTGCAGGTATGCCACCGTGGTGGGCGAGGCCGGCAGCCTGCTGTCGGGCGGGCAGCGGCAGCGCATCGCACTGGCACGGGCGCTGCTCAAGGTGGGTGCCCACAGCAGGCATGCGGGTTGAAGCCAACTCGGTCCGGCACAGCGTTTCGCTTCCCGCCTTCCTGCCGCCCGCCCCTTCCTGCCCGTGCCTCCGTAAACCATTGCTCCACTTCCCCTCACGGCCCCCCCCCTGTGTCTGTGTGATTGGGTGTATGCGTGTGCCTGTGCTTTCTTAACGAGTGCACGTGTTTTCTGCCTGCAGGACGCCTCCATTGTTTGCGTGTGCCTGTGCCTTTTCCAATGAGTGTGCTTGTTTACATGTTCCTGCCTGCAGGGCGCCCCCATTCTTGGCATGTGCCTGTGCTTTCTTTATGTGTGTTTGTGCCTTTGTTTACATGTGGCCCCCTGCCTGCAGGGCGCCCCCATTCTTGGCATTTGCCTGTGCTTTTCTTACGTGTTTCACTCTTTGTTTGTTTATATATGCCCCCTCCCCTGCAGGACGCCCCCATCCTGATCCTGGATGAGGCCACATCCTCGCTGGACGCCGAGAATGAGCGGCTGGTGCAGGCAGCCATCGAGAAGTTGATGGAGGGGCGCACAGTCATGGTCATCGCGCACCGCCTGTCCACGGTGCAGAACGCGGACCAGGCAAGCATCGCCAGCTGTGCACTTGTAGGGGTAGCCAGGTGCAGCCAGGGGTAGCCAGGCAGGGGCAGGGGAAGCTGGTTAGGGCGGCGGGCAATAAGGACAGTCTTATGGTGTCATTATGCACCTGGCTGTCTTCAGAGTGCAAGGTGCTGAGCCAGTGGGGTGGGAATCTGTGAGGGGCGGGATGGGCTGTCGGCGGGAGGACCGTCAGACAGTTGATGGTCCACCGTGCAGAGTGCAGAAAAGTGCCAGCCCGTGCCAACCACAGGCGGGGCAAGGGCTGGGTTGACTGTCACTGCCTGCCCTGCCTCCACCCAAGCGTCCGTGCCTGCCCTGCCTCTGCCCTGCCATGCTTGCGCTTGCACACAAGCCATTCTCCCAAATCCCGTGGGCGTGTTTCGCAAGCCCCGGCATTGCCTCCCTTAAAATTGTTGTGCTGGACCGCGGCCAGGTGGGCATGTGCCCTCACACACCAGCCCACCTGCCCGGCCCGGCCCTGCTTCATCACATCTGCTCGTGCCCATCCACCCCACAGATGTTCGTGCTGGACAGCGGCCGGTTGGTGGAGCGTCCTGCACACCTGTTCTGCCCTGCCCCGGTTCAATCATGTCCCTCTCCTCATGACACCCACCCCCCCTGTTCCTGCAGATTGTTGTGCTGGATGCCGGACAAGTGGTGGAGCAGGGCACGCACACGCAGCTGCTGCGCAGCGGTGGGCGGTACGCCGCGCTGGTGTCGGCGCAAGAGCTGACGCTGCAACAGACGCTGTTGTGACCCCGCGTGACGCGGCGTGATGCGGCAGGCGCAGGCGAAACGCGGTGCTGGCACAAAGCGGCTGGCGCTGGCACGGCAAGCCCGCAGCGCACAGTGAGCAAACCGGCACTGTGTGAACAGGCAGTGATCTGATGTGACTTTCCTTTAGGAATGCAACCCTCCAGGGCAGGCCTGCCTCATCTCCCCGCCTGCATGCTTTGTCCCACCTTGGGCATCCCGGCTGTGTCCTTCTGCCTGCAAGCCAAGCTGCTCTTTGTACCCTGTTCCTTGCCCTGTTCCTTACTCTACCTGCCCTTGTGCTGCCTCATAACACCTGTCAGCTCTGCTTCCACCCTGCAATTGACACTGAAGCTTGACAGTGAAACCTCGATGGCACGAGCGCTGCCCCGCTGTTGATGCTGCGCTGCGTGCCCCCCGAGCCCAAGTAGGGCAGGTGACAAACAGAAGGCGGTTGAGCCATCCCCCGCATGAAAGGCTCCCTTCTAATAACCCCGTCCATTTCACTTACGCCCCTCCACCTCCTGCTCATTCAAATCAGCGTGTAGGGGGCCACATGCCCTGCTGCGCCGCCAACAAACGAGCGGCGGATGGCGGTGCGGCTCCATGCAGCGCCCCCAGGCGGGAGACAGTGGGTCACTGATCTGACTGGCCCAGGGTTGGGCTTGCTGAGGATGGTGGAACGATTGAATGAGTCTGCAGTTTGCTTGGCATCCAGCAAGCAATCACACATCCAGCAACACAGGCCCTTTCTGTCTTCCATCTGGAATTGCTCGCCTGTGCCTCGTCAGAAAGAGTGATGTCGTTGCGAAGTGGTGTACTGACGCTTGACATGCACGCTACCGAGACAGTTCGAGTTTCAGATAGGCCGCAGGCAGGCAGGTGGGTGGAACAGTTGCAAGCAGGCAGGACAAATGCAGCGCAGGAGAAGCAGAAGGGTGGCAAAGGATTCTTCTTAGGTTGTGCACCCAGCTTGTGAAGCCAGGGTGGGACATGGGCAACGCCCTAGGCAATGGCAGCCTGCCTGGCAGTTGCCCCTCACCCCACAGCATGCACGTCCGCCTTGATCGCCGCCCGCACATCCCGTGCCCCCGGGAAGTCCCTCACATGCGCATCCACCGCCCGGCGAAACGCCGCTAGCTTGCGCCGCTCCTTGTCCGTCTGCGCCGCCTGGTGCCGCAGGCTCTGCATCTCCCTGCCCTGCCCCCCAGCCAGCTCCAGCACATCTGCTGCCAGCACTGCCAGCTCCTCCACTTGCAGCTCTGCCAGCTGCTGCACAGCTGCTGCCCGGCCGCCAGCTGGCGCGCCAGGCTGGCTCCAGCCGTCGGTGAGCTGGGAGGCCTGGGACAGCAGCTCTGCCCTCCAAAACGAGGTGGCACGTGTCAGGCCGTAAGCTTGGGCCAGCGCCAGGCAGGTGAAGGGGGTGAGGCAGGTGGCGGCCGCAGGGTTTGAGGTGGGGATGCCAGACCCCTCGGGTGATGCGCCTGGTGCCCCCCACAGTGGCGCAGCAGACGGGATGAGGGGTCGGTACGTCGCAAAGCTGCAGGACGCCGAGGACAGCAGAAAGGGAAGGTGTAAGTTCACTTGCAGGACAGCAGTGCATGTGTACGCATATGCATGCATGCCGCCAGCAGGATCAGTCAGCATGCCGCTGGGCCCCGGCCGCCTCCCCCCCGCATGCACAGGGGAAGCCCGCTGCTCGCACCGGCCCAGGCAGGCAGCAGGAGCCCAGGCGTGCAGCCGTAAAGCGAGGCACGACTTTGCCTCACCAGTCACTGGCAGGCAATGCGCCCTCCCTGGCTCACTGCATGACTTGGTGCTTGAAGGGCTCGGAAGTGAGGAGGAAGTCGCAGTTCGTGAGCAACAAATTGCAGTCATACTTCCGGCCAACCTGCATAAACCATGCAGGGATGGGTTAGGGTGACAGCCACAAGCCGTCAGGCTGCCACGTCAGACAGACAAACAGGCAGACCCTCTTGAGGAAAGGGGGCAGCCGCACGCCTGTGTTGGGTGCTGCGCCAGACCGCGGCAACGGCGTGAGCACGATGTAGCGCTTTTGGCCCACCTCTAGCGCCGCGCGTAGGTTGCCTGCCTGCACTGTTAGGCACCACAAGCCGCTGCCGCCCCATGGTTCCGTGCCACTGCCGCTGCCAGCAGCACTGCTGCCGGCTGACATGGGCGTGGGTGCATCGGCGTAGGCCACCTGCAGCAGCGGCAGCAGCTGCTCCAGTGTCTCTGGAAGGGCCAGGCTGCTGCACTCCCGCATATCTGTGAACAGGGAGGCAAAGAAGCCGGAGCGCTGCGCCAGAATGGCCTTGTGCACCTGCACAGGCCGCTGGGGGGGCAGGGCGGGGTGTGAGCGCGGAGCGCTGGCACCAGGTGGCGGGCCGAAGGGCAGAGGCAACCTCCACGAAACTTAGGAGGAGTGTGGCCTAACTTGAGCAGCACGCCATCGGCTGTGGTCAGTGTGAAGTCCCACAGCTCTTGAGGATTGAAGCGCAGCTGCAGGTGGGCGGGCGGTGGCTCCGCCGCCGGCGGCGCCGCCAGCGTCGGCGTTGACGGAGCCTTCACAGCTGGCGCTGCCTGCCCTGCGGACCCCGACATCGCGCCGTGTTTGATCGTCCGAGGGTCGGCGAGAGTGCAACGAGCTCTGGCAGTGCACTCGAGGGCCGGCGAAGTGGCACAGTCACCCCGGCGAAGGGAGTGATCAGGGAGGGATAGGGGCTCCACAGGGGGGTACTGGGAGTGATAAAAAAAAGGGCAGGTGCGAGAGACACTCTGCGCACCATGACCACGAAATGCCATGTGTTGGCAGCGGCGCAGCGGCGGCGTGACCACCGTGACAAAAGTGCTCAGCTGACCATCTGGCATCTGGCATGCCCTGCTGTCAGCGAGCTGGCACCATGCTGGGGCCTGATTGCAGCTGTTCCTCCGCCTTTGCTCTATTTCAACAGCAGTGAAATGTGCATGGCAGCGGCGGTGGTGAGGGTGCACAACTAAGTTGCACAAGCGGTGCCTGAGTACAGAGAGGTGCAACTTGAGGAGTTTACTAGCGCTTCTGCTGCTGTTTTGCAGGGAGCCGATTCACACGAACTCAGCCTGCATGTAAGTCAGATAAGCTAAGTGATAACCAGAATAAGGGGCAGCGAGCGCCAGGGCGGCTCCAGCTGTGTTGGCGCCGGCGCCAAGCGCCAGGGTGGCTGTGCTATCGACCAGTACCGTGGTTCTGATGGATCGCCTATTGCAAGCCTTGCAACCCGCTGTTATCCCTTCACAATTCAAGCATAGAGGCGCCTGAATTTGGCCAGGGCCTGCCAGTGGCTCGTTTGGCCCACCGCTGTCGCGGCGTGTCTGCCCCTCGGGGCCTGCCACCGTTATTGTCAGCGATGTTGCAAGCCTTGGACAGCCCGACGGTTGTAGTGACCGCGATACTGGGCGGGCTGCTGGTTTCCTGGTTTCTCTGGCACCACCAGGCGCGCAGGATGCTGCAAAAACGTCTTCACATACGGGTCGAGCGATCCAAGGAGACGAGAGCTGAAGACAGAGCAGCAGCGCTCGACGGCCGGTGCGTGGCAGGGCGGCGGGGCGGCGGCGGGCTGCCGGCAGCTTTGCGCCCTAGTGCCGGTACACTGCTGCGCGTGAACACCTCTGCCTGGCCCGCTTGTTTCACCTCACATCTCCCTCAATGTAGCCCTGCCACGAATTCTCTCGTGCTCCCTTCCCTCCCTCGTTTTGCAGCCTAATTCGCCTTTTGGAGCTGGACGCCGGCGAGACAGCAGCGCTCTCCGCAGCCAGCGGCATCCGCCTGCAATCGCTCGGCGACTACTTTGCCTCGCTGCGCCCCCACGGCCCCGTCAGCTGGGAGCGCGCCCTGGTGTCGGCCGCTGACCGCCTGGGGCTGGCCGCCGTGCTGCCGCTGGCGCTGTTTCTGCCCAACCGCTGGCGCTCCGAGCGCGCCGCCGGCGGGCTCCTTGCTGGCTTCCCCTCGCTGGCGGCCTCGGCGCTGGTTGAAACTGCCATCAGCACCATCGACCTCTTTGCTTTCAGCCAGACCGTGCACCTGTAAGCCTGGCTTGGCACGGTTCCTGTTCTAGCGCAGCCGGTCTGCAGTGCGGCTGCATGAGATAGCGGCCTGGACGCTCCCGTCCCCCCACATGAACAATGTGCTGCACCGTGCTGTGCTGCGCTGCGCTGTGCTGCGCTGTGCCCCTTGCAGGTACGTTGCGGGCCAGCGGCGCAAGGGCGTCGCAAAAGGCAGCAGCACAGCCGCAGCCCCGGGCGCTTCAGGTGCGGCGGCCGAGGCGGCGGCGGCCGAGGATCAGCTCGCCAGCGCGAGCGCCGCTGGCGGCGCTGGCAATCCCAGCAGCAGCCTCCCTTCTGGCCCACTAGACATTCTGCGGCACGGGCAGAACCCAGCGGGCGGCCCCATCCCACTGGATGCTGCCCCCAGCCCGGTGGTGCTGTCACGGCAGGCAGTGGCGGCACTGCTGGGCCTGTCGGAGGCAGAGGCAGCCGACGATGCTCTTGCGCCCGGCCCCGAGCCGCGCACCATCTCCCCCCTGCTGCCCGACCTGTACCTTGGCAGCGGGGGGCTGCATCTGGTGGCCAGCAAGGCGGGCCAGGCAACCTGCGGGCTCATGGCAGCAGTGGCCAACCGTTTGACTGCCAACGCCCTAGCAAGCCTGCCTGCCGCCCAGGCGCACGTGCCGGCGGCGGAGCGGCAGGCGCCGCCGTTTGCCGTGTGCCTGCAGCTGGGCGGCCCGCCGCTGACCAGCCTGGAGGCTCTCCTGACCGCGCTTGTGGGCAGTGGGCACAGCGTGCAGGTGAGGGGGCACCCTGGGCAGTGGGCACAGCGTGCGGGTGAGGGGGCACACTTGGCAGCTGTCAGTTCACAATCATGTTGCAGGTGCTGTGGGTTTGCCACCGCTTTCTTGAATCCATCATCCTAGCAAATACCAAGCAGAGACCTTCACCTCCATCACTTCTGTGCCTTCCGCATGCAGCTGCGGTGCGGCACCAACCTCACCAGCTTTGGTGTGGGCCTGTCTGTGAAGGACGGGGCCAGCGGCAGCGCCAGCGGTGCCAGCAGCTGGGTGCAGATACCGCTTGCCTACCCCATCCGCTGCGCCGGCCTGTACGCGGTGAGCAGGCAGGCCACCCCTATGCCTGTGTGCGTGAGAGAGGCGTGGGTTGTGCCTGCTGGCAGGCAGCGCTGCGCCGCCAGCGGCAGGGAGTCAGCCAGGCACCCAGCGGCAAGCAAGCCTCCCTCTCTTCCAGCTTGCCTGCTTGCTTTGCTCTGTGCAAGGGCCTGCCATGCACGCACCGGGAGCACCCGCATCCGGCTCCACAGCTCCACACACCTCGGGAGGGAAGTCCCTCAAGTCCTCAGCTGATACAAGACTCCAGTGCACCCCTCTGTGCGCTGCAGGCTGACCAGCGGGGCGACCCTGTGGATGTGCTCACGCTTGTGAGCCACGGCAGCATCCAGCTGCATGTGCGCGGCCCGCAGCTGAGCTTTGACCTGGAGTGGTGCCTCAACGTGTCGGTGCGTAGGAATACTCTCACATTGACCGGTGGACTGGAAGATTGATGACGGTGTTGGTGGGCTGACAGTACTTGCGCATGATCCTGATGCATGAGCAACGCAATTAATGCGTCAGAGCCGCGTGTGTCAACGCTGCGGCCCCGTTGCGCATGCTGTACAGCGTAGGTGGCAAGCATTGTGGGGTGCAGCATTCCCAAAGACGTACTTGCCCTCACTCACTGCACCTGTTGCCTGCACCCCTGCCTGATGCCGCACCTCCTCCTTCCCTCCCTCCCCCCGCCTGCCACCCACCCTCTGCAGGGCTTCACTGGCTGGCTGCCATATGCATTCCTGAACCGCGAGTGGGCCACGGGGGAGACCTTCCGCTGCCTGCACCCCCTCTCGGCAAGCCCTGTCCCCGCTGGCGCCACCACAACAGCAGCTGGCAACATCACCGCTCCAGCTGATCTCCAGCGGGTGGCACGGCTCATCACCGCTGCCACGTGCATCGGCAACACTGCGGCGCAGCGCCACCGCCTGCTGTTTGGGGGTGGGTGGCCCCTGCCTGCTGGCCCCTCACTGCTCACGCAAAGCCTGCAGTGCTGGGCCGCCACCGTGCAGCCCGGGCAGCGGCGCCTGCCCGCCTGCTCTCTGCTCCTTGCTCGTGCCCTTTGCCTGGCAGGCAGCCATGCTTGGCAGGGCCGTTTGCAGCTGCCGCGGGGGCGCCCATCCAGGCTTGGACCCGCCACTGCCTGCGCTTCCCACTCAGTAGCTGGGCATGCATGGGCCTCGCCCTGCCATGAGGGCATGGGCGGGCGGACCCCTCCCGGCACCCCTCGCACCACCGCTGCTGCACCTCTGATCACCCCCAAAACCACTCCTGACGCCCCGCTGGCCCCTTTGTCCTGTGCATGATGCATGATTTGACGTTGCGCAGGCTACGGCTTCTCCGGTGTGTGCCTGGACTCTGTGGCCGTCATCCAACAGGCCCTGCTGGGCCGCTGCACCCTGTACCCGCTGCTGCTGGGAGGGGAGGCCAAGTTCAGCCTGATGCAGCTGTACCGCCAAGCACAGGCGGTGGTACAGGGTTGCACGTGGCAGTACGCAGCGGAAGCCGCGGAGCTGGGCGCGGCGCTGGCAGCCCTGCCCTGCGACGCCATTCAGGAGCCACGCACTGCGGCGGATGCGGTGCGCCGTGCGCTGGCGTGCCTGCCGCGGCGCTCCGTGTTTGCGGCGGTGGCGGTGTGCCGCCGCGGGCTGGAGGCTGCGCTGGAGGCAGCCCAGCAGCTTTGCCCGGAGGCGTGAGCAAGGCCTGCCTGCCCCTTTTGCGCTGCCTCTTGAACGCGTGGCCATTCTTTTGCACTGCCCCCGACCGGCGTGGCCATACTTTTGCACTGCCCCTGACCAGCGTGGCTATTCTTTGCACTGCCCCTGTCAGGTGGGTCTGTGACTAGATAGACAAAGAAGCCTGATCTCTGCACCAGGCTGGCCGTGTGGACCTGCAACGGGCAGCTGGGGAGGCGGGGCAGGGTGGTGTGTGTGGCTAACGATGAGGCGGCGCATGGAAGCACGGTCAGTGCGGTGCTCTGGCATGGAGTGCAGCTTCTCAAGTGAGGCTCCTGGCCGTGGGATTGTGAGGACACACCCAACCTTGAGCTTGACTCTATCTGAGTCAGCAAGCAGGGGTCTGGATGAAGTCCCAGACCCCGAATGGGCTAAAATGCAGCTGAAGGTGGGCGGGGCATGCCGCCGCTGGTGCCACTGGCCTCGGCGACTCCCCTCCCCGCCAAGACAGGGATTTTCCCTGCCCACTGCTTGCCAACCCGCCCAGCGTCAACTGGCATGCTGCGTCCGTGTCCAGCGCTGAGTGTGAGAGAGGCACTAGCCGTGGGGAAGCTAGGGTTCTCACAGCCAGTGGGGTGCAAATCCGGCGGGCGTGCTGGCTATGCATATACAAGAGCATTGGAAGGAACAAACCGCGTCGATCGAGGCGCAAGGAGTTGCGTTAGAAGCTGAGATGAGGATCAGGGTTGTTGACGGCAGCGGCGGAGGCGGCGGCAGCCGCAGGAGTTGACAGCAGCGCACCATCAGGGGCAAGGCCCCCGGCTGGCAGGGCTTTCTGTCCCAGGTGAATGTGCCATGTTGTTTGTTGTGCTGGTATGGAGTTAGTGTTGCATGCATGACGTCGCGTGGATGAGCTTCAGCCTGGCTGCCGGCTGCGCACAGCACCGCCTTCCTGGACGCTTGCTGTGCTGGCAGCGCACACAGCACAGCAAGATTCATGATACACGCCTCCGCGCCGCAGGAAGCCCCGAAACTGCCTCGTTTCTCCGTTCCTACCCTCCTCTGCCTCCCCCCAGCAGGCCCAGCCAACAGCAGTTGCCATGCCCAAGGTTGTGCTGGCTGCAGTGGACGACACTCCAGACAGCGAGGCAGCCGTGGCCTGGCTGGCCGCCTTCCTGCCTCCTCAGGACGAGCTGCGCCTCATCATGTGCATCTCGGAGAGGGAAGGGGCCTACAGCGGGCACGCCCCGCCACAGGTGCGTCGGCGGCGGTGGCGGCAGCTGGCAGCTGGCCGTGCGCCCCATTGTTCTGGCAGGCTTCCTGCTCCCCTCACGCGCGAGACAGCGTGCGCTGATGCTCCAGCATCTAATACTTGCTCAACACCACCCCCTGTTGCAGCTGGAATCGGCAAAGTCCGCATGCCAGGCGCGCTTTCCAAGCCAGGTGGGAAGCGGCTTAGCCAGCGGGCAGGGCAGCTGCTGGAGGGCAGAGCAGCTGCCAGTGGCAGTGGCAGTGGCAGCTGCCAGTGGCAGGCAAGCGGGCGGAGCCGTGGGCAGGCAGGGCAGCAGCTGGCAGGGCAGTCCTGGCAGGCAGGATAGTGTTTGGCGGGCAGGCTTTCGGCAGGCAGGGCAGCAGCTGGCGGTCATGGCAGCTGGCAAGCATGGCAGCGGCTGGTGGGCGGGGCGGTCAACAGGTGTGCATGCGGGTGGCGAGCCTTTGCAGCACCACTCAGCTGCCCGCTGCCGGCTGCCGTTTCAACCCAGAACTGCTCCCGTTTCGCCCTGCCCCTCCCCCCCTGCAGGTGGTTGAGGTGGTGGTGGTTCCTAGCGGCAGCAGCGAGGCCATCGGAGCGGCGCTCTTGGAGAGGGCGCAGGCGCTTCAAGCGGCGATGCTGGCCATTGCGCCGCACGCACGGGCGCGCACCGAGCGCGTGCTGCGTGGCAGCGTGACAGACTACGT
>JAPTJF010000455.1:0-49988 GCA_029339195.1 Micractinium sp. NFX-FRZ | reverse complement strand
GCAGCCACCGCGGCTGGACATGTGCAGAGTGTGTGCAGGGTGGATAGAGAAGGTGGGCCGGTGAGGAGTGGGTAGGGTGGTGGGGATGGTGAGCGGGCAAGAGTGGGGGTGGTCAGCTGTCGGTCTGAATTGCGCAGCGTGCCAACTCGGCGAGCGCGTGCAGCTTGCCGTTCACAAACCCTCCCTTTCCTGAAGCAAGCCTGGCCACAGCAGCCAACTCTGCCTGCTTGCCTGCCCTTGCCTGCCTGCCTGCTGCAGATGGAGCTGCTTGAGCAGTCTTGCAGGGTGCATGCGGAGTTCCTTCAGCGTCAGTATCAATGGCGGGGCATGCAGCACAGCACCGCAGTGGCAGTCGCGGACATTTACAATGGGGTATCGCTGGCAAGCTGGCTGGCGCGCCTGCACAGCCTGGTGGGCTTGAGAATGGGGAGCACAGCTCACCAGGCGGGCGCAGGCGGGCGGGCGACAGGGAAATGAGGTTGACTGGAGAGTGTTGCTGTGTGGGCACTTGCGATGGCAAGATGATTGAGAGAGAGAGAAAATGGAATGCTAAGCAACATTTCGAGGGTCGCGGCAGAGGCCTCACAACGGGAGGCAACAGACCCGAGGGCTGCCCGCCGTGTGAGGTGCCCGCTCGGCTTCCCAGTCCGGCTGCTGCTCGCCTGCGGCCCAGCTGCCGCCCCTCTCACACTTGGGCCAGCTGGCCGCCGCCGCTGCGCCGCCGCCGGCCCTTGGAGTCAAACACATTCAGCCAGGCACGGAAGCCGCTGCATGCCAAATGTGGGGAGGGAGAGCGCAGGAGCGGTTGGAAGGGGGCAGTAAGGCAGCCTGGATGCCAGCAGGGCAGCAGGTGTCGGCTTGCCGGCGCCCACGCACCCTGTATGTGCCTAACCTGTGGCCACCAACCTCACCAGGCCTGCCTACCCTGCAGCCGCCCCTTGCCTCATTCTCCCAACTAACAGAAAAGCAATGCACGGGGGGACGGTACACAGAACAGGGGAGAGCTCACCCTTTGAGCCCCACCAGCCGCGTGTACCCCGCCTCATCCAGAGCCTCCAGCGCCTCAATTGCATAGGCCCGCCCATCGGAGCAGCCCACCACCAGCGGGGTGTTGCGGTCGGGGAAGCGCCTCTGGACCTGCGTGCAGGCAGGCGCATCGCAGTTACAAGCATGTGGTCAGCTGGGCTTGAGCGGGTTGTAGTGAGCGGGTCATGCGGCCATGCAGCGCGGTTGAACGTGAGCATGCAGAGGGGGCGGCAAGTGCAAGGGAGGGCGAGCAAGGGCAGGGGCCGAGCGGAGCAGGGAGCACAGATCACCCACCTCCTGATCCTTCCTTCCTCCCTCCCTCCCTCCCTTGTACACCGTTTGTGCGACCTCGGCAGCCTGTGCACCGATCGACAGCAATGAAACAGCGCGCTTCCCTGCCCATCTCCAAACCCTTCCTCCCTTATGCACCGTGTGTCTTGTGCATGTCAACAGAGCCCCAGAGTGCCCCCTCGCCTACTCCAGAAACTCCGCGTTGGCACTGCGCTGCAGCTGTGTCAAACACCGCCCGAGTGCCACCAGCCTCCCTGCCCCCCACTAGGGCCAGCAGCCAAGCAGCGCTCCCCACCACCGCACCAGCCCCAACGGGCAGCCCTAGCAAGCCAACATGTTCTGGTTCTTTATTGGTCGATGTAATCACCTGCTCCAGAAATTCTGCGTTTGCGCTGCGCTGCACCTCCTTGGTGTGCGAGTCTGCGTTGTACACCCAGCGCGCATCCTCCAGGGGAATGTTGATGCACCCCCGCACGCGGCCCACCTGGCAGACACAAAAGGGTAGAGCCAGCCAGTCAGTCAATCAGGCAGGCAGGCAGGCAGGCAGGAAGCGGGATGTTGACGCGGTGACACACACAGGGACAGATCACAGGCAGGCGGGGGAGCGGTGGCACGCAAAGCCACGGGCAGGCGGGGGCCCAGGTGAGGGGAAGAGCAGCGGCGAGGGGAGATGTAGCGGCACATGTCCGCCACGACGTATTGCAAACTCAAAGCACAACAGCAACAACGTCCAACCGTGACAACAACAACACACTCGGCTTACCACACTCAGCTCCAGTGCGGGCTGACATGCGGGGCATGTGCAACCAGACAACTCAAACACTTTAGAAGGTGAATCCACTCAGGGAGATGAACTCACCACATCCAGCTCCAGGGCGGGGCGCACATCCAGCAGGGTGTAGCCCCCACGCTCCACCAGGCACTGCACAGGAGGAAAGGACGGAAGAGTCGTGAGTTGTGCTGCAAGGGCAAGTCGGGCAGACACAGGGCGGCAGGGTGTAGCCCCACCAGGCGCTGCGGCAAGGAAAGAGAGGCTGCCGCAGTGCTCTCCAACGAAACGCGGGTGCTCCGGGGTGAGTGGGCAGCAGGTGGCGGGTAGATTGGGCTAATAGCGGCATTGGTGGGGTCACCGCGGGCCCCTACACAGCCCTGCTCCGATACCCCCTCAAACCCAGGGGGGCGCCCCACACCTTTCCACTCCCTTTCCACACCCTGCCACCCATCCACTTGCCCACACACCCCCCTCCCCCCACCCAGCCAGCCACGCATCCCCCGCTCCCCCCACCAGTTGCCCACCCACCCGGGCCTCCTCCACTTCCGCCACCGCCTTGTCGGGGAAGGCGTTCAGGGTCTCCGCCGTGAACTGGGGGTCGGTCCACTCACGGACCAGCGGCCGCTCCAGGGCAGAGGCCTCGGGGATGGCTGCAGATGTGTGGCAGGGCAGGCAGGTGGGAAGGGATGGCGGGCAGGTGGGAAGGGATGCAGGCAGGTGGGAAGGGATGCAGGCAGGCAGGTGGCCGCGCCCCCAGGTGGCAGGGGCCAATTTGCACGCCCCCGGGCGCCACGAGCGGGCCGGCGGGGGCGCTGCTGTGCGCCTGCCCACCAAACAGGGCCCCAGGCACCAAGAGCAGCATCACGGGCATCGGCAGTATCAGCAGCATCACGGGCAGGCGGCAACCTCACCCGCTGCATGCTGCTGCACCCAGGCGGGGTGGTCCACCTCCTGCTGCCCATTCTGCTGCTGCTGCTGCTGCTGCTGCTGCTGCAGGTCCCACAGCGCCGGCTGCTGCTGCTCAGCCGCGTCCCCCTGCTGCTGCTGCTCCCCGTCAGCCGCCGACGCCACGTGCCCATTCATGGGGGCAGCGTGCCCGTTCAGCGCGTGCTCAGCGTGCTCAACGTGGCCATTCAGCAGCGGGACAGCCTCTCCCAGCACCTGGTGACCCCCAAGGGCCGGCTCAGAGTCTGAATGAAGCGGCAGCCCGTTGGTCCCGTTGGCAGGCGCAGCCCAGCCGGGCAGGTTCTGGCCGGCCTGCTCCTCCTGCTGCGGCTGCCCCTGCATTGCCTGCTTTGCCCGCCCAGCAAGCTCCCACCAGAACGGCGCGCGCTTGGCTGGGCTGCTGCCGTTGGGCGGGCCACTGCCGTTCACACGGCTGCTGCCGTTGGCTTGTCCGCTGCCATTGAGCGGGCCGCTGCCGTTGAGCGCGCCGCTGCCGTTGACGCGACTGCTGCCGTTGATTGCCTTGCCGCCGTTGACTGGGCTGCTGCCGTTTAGTTCGTGCTGCAGCATCAGCTGCTGCAGCGGCTGCTGCTGCTCGTGCGCCAGGGAGGCTGCTGCCTGGGCCTGGCGGGTGAGAGAGCCCAGCCCATTCGGCGCCATGTCATCTGCAGGGGGCCAGGCGGGCAGGCGGGCAGAGGTCGTGTTCAGGAGCAGGCAAGGCCGGTGGACGCATGCAGGGCGGCTGGGCATGCAACCCCAGAAGCTGAGATTGGGGCAATCCAGAGGCGGCTGGCTTCAAGGATTCGCTGGAAGTGGGCGCAGCCGCTCCTGCGGGTCAGCTAAGAGAGCAAGCCAGCTAGACCACAAGCCAGGCGGGAGCGCAGTGAGGCGCACCCTGCGGGGTGCTGGCGAGGCCGGTGGCCTCCAGGCCGCTCTTCAGGCGCGCCAGCTCAGCAAGGCTGCGCTCCCGCAGGCGCGCCACGTCATCGGCGATGCGCGCCAGCTCAGCCTGCTTGGCCGCCAGCTGGAACTGCAGGGGAGCAGGCCAACGGGCCATTCTGTGAGTGGTGTGCGAGAAAGATGGGGCAGCTGGGAGCTGGGCATGCGCACGAGCGTGCAACCAAGTGCCCATGGCGGGAGGCAAAGTCCCGCCCACCATGTGGGGTGACATAACAACACAAGTGCACTCGGGAGACACACCCCAGCAGCTGCCTCAAGCTGCCGCACAGCTAGCAGGACACACAAAACACACCCAGTGGCCCGCCCTGGCGGCCCGCATCGTCACACCTGCAGGTCTGTCACACGGCTGCGCTCCTGCTGCAGCTGGTCCAGCGCATCCAAGTACTTGGCATTCACCTCCCGCAGCTGCCCGGCAGCTGCCGCCTCGTCGTCGCCAGCTGGCGGTGCTGACAGCTGGCGCCGAGCCACCGCCTGCACCTCGCCCAGCTGCGCCTGCAGCAGGCCACAGGCATCAGGCAACGCGAGGGGAACACAGTGCTTTAGAGGCAACAGGCAACAGGCAAGGCCAGAGACGCACGGTTCATTGGATGCCCTGGCGGGGTGGGGCTGGATAATGAGGAATGTCATTGAAGGTGCAGCCCCCGGGAGGTGCGCAGCGCACAGGGCTTGTTGAGGCGTGCTAACGTGGGGCGGCGGGGGAGCTCTGCAGCACACTGCTGCGCCAGGCGAGCAGGCAAGCAGTCCGGCCGGCAGGCAGCCGAGCAAGCAAGCAGGCAAGCAGGCTATCAAGCACGCATGCACGCATCAATGGCGCCACGCATCAGCGGAAAAAACAATCACGACCACCACGCAGGCCACCCACCAGCAGGCTTGCTCTGCGCCCGCGCTCCGCCTCCAGCTGCTCCATCGCCGCCTGGTACTGGGCAGCCTCCACCTGCAGCGGTTATCAACAGGGGGTGGCACAACACACCCTTGGGTTGAACGCAGGGGAAGCTGACACACAAGCTTAGGCGGGAGTTGCAGAGGCCAGCAGAGGTGTGACCCCTATGACAAGAGATCCCTGCCGGCTGGCTGTCCCGCCAATGCAAACTCCCTTGCTGGCCGCAGTCACTCTGGCGCGGGGCACTGCCAGGCTCAACCCGCCCCCGCCCCGCCCCGACGCAGCTCGCGCTATGCATAAACTGTGCCACACCCACGCGCCTGCCGTTGCGCCGCCAGCTCCTCCAGCCGCGCCGCCAGCTCAGCGCTGCGTGCCTCCTCAGCTGCCAGCTCTTCCAGCCCCGCTGCCTCTGCTGCTGCCTGCCCTGCAAAACTGGCCGATGTGCTGCCGGCAGCAGCGGCGGCAGCTGACGTGGCAAGCGTCTCCTCCAGGCGCTGCTGCAGCTGGGCGGTGCGGCTGCGCTCCGTCATCAGCTGCTGCATGAGGGAGAGGAAGTCCTCCCGCTGGGCCAGCGCCGCCTCCTCCTGCGCCTGCAAGGGTGCGGCACGGTCGGAGGGGCAAAGCGACAGTGACACAACATTTTGACAGAGAACAAGCAGCTGGAAGCGAAAAAGCCAAAAAGAGCAGCGTAATCCCCAGGCTGGCAGCAGGGCTGCCAAAGGTGGGTGGGCGGGCCCGGAGCCAGTCGGGGGCGGGAAGTCGGAGCAGGGACGCGGGCACGAAGCATCGGATAGCAGAGCAACAGCAAGAGCAGGGGTGCGCGGGCCCCAGCTGGGTGGCCCACTCCCTCACTCATTCCCTGATGCTCCTGGCTGACGAGCCGCCGCTGACGCACCTTCCTTGATCTCATCTGCCGCACATGCCCTGAAACCCACCTCCATGCAAGCCACTGCCCCCTCATGATGCTAACATGCGCAAGCACACGTCCCACACAGAAACACGGCCTCACCTTCTTGACTTCGTCCGCCGCTCGTGCCTTTGCGTCCACCTCGATGCGCGCTAGCGCCATTTGGGTCTCCGCCTCCTGCTTGGCATCACGCACCGCCGCCAGCGAGGCGCTGACCTGGAGGGACGGAGGGAGGGGGGAGGGAGACGGGCAGGCAGGGGACACAGTTGGTGGTAGGGGTGGCGTGTGGCATGCCTGCTGGGCGGCCACGCACCGCTGCCATCGGGTTGGCGCACGGGCTCGGACCGCAACCAAAGCATAACACACAAGCACCGCTTGGGTCCTGTGCTGAACGGCCAGCTGGCAGTCAACTGCAACCATGTCCCACCAGGCGGCAGCCAGGCGGCATCAGCAGCGCAACATGTTGGCAGCACAGAAGTGCAGCCCCGCACCTCATCGAGGCACTCTTGCAGCTCGGATGCCCGTGCCTGCAGCGCGTCTGCCCGCATCTCCGCCTCGCTACGCGCCTTGCGCTCCGCCTCAATGATGCCCACAATGTTGGCGGCCTCCTGCACAAGAGGCGCAGGGGGCAGAGAGGCCGGGCAGGCGGGGGCGTGGTGTGTGTGCCATGGTGGGGGAGCGCCACGCTTGCCACGCGGGCGGGCAGGCAGGCAGGCAGGCCAGCGGTGTGGCGCAGGAGGTGGCCCCTGCCCCTGCCCGCTGCCACAGCCAGGCCTGCGCATGCACCGCCGAAGCTACCCCTTGTTGCACGGGAGCATGCAACACATGCTCAGTGTCGGCAGGAGGAGCCGGAAGTGCTGGGAGCATTGGACAGTGCAGCAGGCAGCGAGGGACAAGGCCCCAGGGAGAGGGCAACAAGGCACGGGCAAGGCGCCCCACCTTGGCTCGCTGCTCCGCCACCCGCTGCCGGATCTCCTCCTCCACCTCCCCGCTCAGCCGTGCCTTGACTTCCACCTCCACCCCCGACTCGGCACGCTTCTTCTCCAGCTCGATCTGTGGAGTCAAGTGAACAAAAATAAAGCCGGTGGTCAACCATGACATGCACGGCGCAGAACCGCAGACACAGCGCCTGCTCAGGTTGTGACAGCCTTGCAGCGTCGACCCGCCAGCTCAAGGGCCATGTACAGCGGCGGCACGTTGTTCTTGCTGCTCCCACGCCGCAGCACAGGAGCACGAGCGGCGCCACGGGGGAGACGTGCTCTGCTATAACACACCTGCTGCCAGCCTGGCAGCCCTACTGCACCTGCACCCGCACCACGCCCCACTTGCCTTCCTCGCATCTCAGCACATCCCTCCGCACAGCATGCACCCAACTCGCACCTGCTTGAGACGGCTGGAGGCGTACGCCCGCAGCCCGGAAAACGCGCCCGCCATGGCCACGCTGCCGGCGGCCACAAAGCCAAGCAGCTTGGGCTGGGACGCACGCATCTCGTCCCTGATGTCCGCCAGCTGCTGCTGCTTCTCCAGCAGCTGCTCCTGGCTCCTGTACAGCAGCTTCTGCGTGGCTTCCAGCTCCCACGTCGTGCGCTGCATGGCGTCAGACTGGCTGCGCAGCTCCTTCAACAGCTGGCGCACGCTGGCAGGGTAGGAGGCGACCTCTGGCGGCGCAGGAGGCATGGCTGTGGCCTCCAGAGCTTGCGCAGCGGGCGCCACAGCCTGCAGGGTGGGCGGGGTTGGATGGGCGAGGGAGGAGGGAGGGCGGCGGCCGTTCAAGCGGCGCGTTTCAAGCGGGCGGAGGGGCGTAAAGGTGGGGTTCAAAGCGGCGCTCGGGGGGTGGGCACCGGCACCGCGGGGCTCCGCAAGTGGCCAACGCCCCCACGCCGGCTTTGCGCAAGTTTCAACTAGTGTCCAGGCTGCGAGGGCGACGCACCAAGATGGGCGTGGCGAGAGCGCCCAACAGCGCTCCCTTCCAGGCCCCTGCCTCTGCAGGAGACGCATCCTGGTCTCGGTCGGACTGCGAGCTGCGAGCGACAAGCCGGCACCTGCTGGAGCGCCGGGGCCGGCCGGGCGCCAACACTGACGCCGGCAGGGACAGCCCGGCAGTTTGCATGTTCGTCACTTGAGGCGAACTGGGTGGCGAAGACGGTCGGGGAAGAGAATGGGCCATTCAATGGTGCGTGCTGGGGCCATGCTGGGGCGGCGCCGCCGCTGCCGCACCACCATTTGAATTTGGCAGTCTGCCCTGGGCACATCCGAGCAGCCCACGCCTTAAATCTTCTCTTCAGCGCCCTGAGAGTTGTATTTTAAACCTTTTCCATGGCATGCATGCGCTGTTCTTTAGCGGCGGTGCAACTCCCACCAAGGCTACTCCTTCTTCACTCGGCAGGCAAAATGCCGACCGGTTCAAGATCAGTCACCTATTGTACAGGTGTTCTGTTGAGCAGTTACTTCAAATGGCTGTCTATGCACCTCGCTTTGGAACGGAAGTTCTGGGACAGAATCATGCGGCCCGCAGGGTGAGGCTCCTGCTTGCCCGCGCGCGCCTACTTTTTAGCAGGCGTGTCTTTTGAAGTATCACTGTGTCTCATCAGGGAAGGATTCTCAGGTGGACCAGTAGTAGGCATTCTAATAGCTGAGCTTGCCACACACCGGCTGAGGCCGCCGCCCATCGGCTGGCAGCCAGCCACAGCCACAGCCAGCGACATCGCCAGCTGGACGCTGAGCAGCCATCTCGGCAACCGTTTCAGCGCTGCGCCCTGCATTGTGTAATTCTCACAGCCCATCATTTCATCCAAGCGCCGACACTAAACATGAAGGTCATCGTGCTGGGCGCTGCTGGTCGCCTTGGGAGACGGGTGGTGGCGGAAGCGGTGCGTGCTGGGCACCAGACCACGGCATATGTGCGCAGCATTTCTCGTCTGCAGGATGCGATCGGCGCAGAGCTGCTGAGCAGTATCACGGTGGTCGAAGGCGACGTCCACGACCCGGCTGCCCTGGCAGCTGCCATGAGCGGGCAAGAAGCAGCCATTCAGGTGAGCACATAGCAGCGCACGCCGAGGGCCGCATTGCGCAGCGGGCCCCAGGGGTGTGGCGGTCCCGTGGCGGACAACTTCCGCCAGCGGCGGATACACGCAAGTGTCCTCGCACTTGCAGCACGCCACAGCTCCTTACTTTCACTGCGGTGCCACAGGGTGCACACGGAATGGAAAGAGTGCATGCCAATCAGGCCACAGCTCTACGGCCCCTCCCCTCGCTGCCCTGCCCTGCCCGCTCGAGCTCTGCAGGCTGCTGGCTACTTGGGGGACTCGCCGGAGGCTGGGCGGCAGCTGCAGCAGCTGGTGCAGGCGGCCACCCAAACAGCGGCACAGTCGCTGGTGGGCGCCCGGCGGCTGTGGGTGCTGGGTGGTGCAGGTGAGGGAGGTCGGGCCGCGGTGGGGGGGGGCTGCTGCTGGCAACGGCACGGCCAGGCACTGTCAGGCACAGGTACTGCAGGTGCTGGCAGCTCACAACGGTTCGCCAACGGCTTACCTGGCAAGCGCGCTTGGTGATTCAGGGGAAAACACGCATGCTGCATGCGGCTGCGTTCCAGCCGCTCCACGCCGTTCACGCCAGCTTGACACTGCATGCACCACGCTCTCCTCGCCCCACCCACGGTTACCCCTGCAGGCGCTCTGGACCTGCCGGGGCGGCAGGGCACGATGCTAGTGCAGGTGCCTGGTTTCCCGCCAAAGTACCAGGCCCACAAGGCAAACTACAGCTTCCTGTGTCGCCCAGAGTTCCGGTCCCTGGACTGGTCCTTTGCCTGCCCTGGCATCATGTTTGAAGCACCACAAATAGCGGCAGCAGCAGCAGGAGCAGCAGCAGGTGCAGCAGGAGCAGCAGCTGCAGCACGGCCGGCCAGAGTGGTAGCAGACGTGCTGCCAGTTTCGTTCCCTGGCTGGGCGGCGGTGCTGCCCACCGCGCTGCTGCTGCCGGCAGTGGCGGCGGTGAGAGGACAGCTGGCCAGCGCCAGCTACGAGGAAGTGGCAGCAGCCATGGTGGCTTACCTTAACCCCGGGGGCCCACTGCGGCACCGCCGCGTTGGCTTTGCTTCGGCGGCGTAGGGGCAGGCATTGGAGCAGCAGCCGGAGCAAGTGCGTGTCCAGCCGGAGCAGCCGCCAGAGCAGCCGCCAGGCAAGCCAGCAGAGCAGCAGGGCGCTGAACCAGCCATCAGAGGCGCAGCAGTCGGAAAGGTCACAGCAGGCACAGCAGCAGATGGAGCATCAAATGCAGCAGCAGGAACCACGTCATCCACCTGAAGGGATGCAGCAGCAAAGCAGGCAGAGCAGGCCGCGCAGCAGCCGTAGCAGTCAGAGCATGAAGCCAGTGGCCGGCGTCTGAACACGGGCGGTTGGTGCACCTTGGATACGCACTGCCACAGGAGTTTGAGAAGCACGTCCCTCTGTATGCTGGCCTCTATGACAGCCCGAGGCCCTGGTTTGAACCAGTGCTGTGTACAACGAAATGCTTTCACTTTTTAAAACACTGTGCGGACCTTCGCCCTCCAAGTCCGGAGGGGGCGCAGACATACCCCGCAGGGCTGTCCCTGAAGCTGGGTCCACAGCCTGCACGGCTTGATCGTGTTACAGAGCGCCATTGCGTGTCACTAATCACGTGCACTGCACGATGCGATGCATCAGCCAAGGCCCGGGGCCCGCACTGGCGCTGTGCACAACACCGGCGTGCTGTGCAGCTGCCGGGGCGCCAGCTGTCACCCCATGGTCACAGCTCCTCCCTTCCCTCCTCTTCTTCCTCCGCATCATCCTCCTCCTCCTCAGCTTTGGCTGCTACCACCTGCTGGCTGCCGCCCTTAGCCTCGCTGCCGCCACCCGCTTCCAGGCAGCCGCGCGACTGCAGCTCGGCCAAGCACCCTTGCGCCTCCGCCGCTGCAGCCGCCACAGCCGCCTGCGTGCCTGGCAGCGCCGCACGCTGCTGCAGCACGGCGCACTCTGCCTGCTGCAGGTGGCACAGCACACGGAGCCGGGCGGCGGGGTCCAGCCGCTCCCCTGCAGCAGCGCTGGCCGCTTCCACTGCCTGTCTGCCCTGCCGGTACGCAACCACCGCCGCCTCTGCAGCCTCGCTTGGAGAGATGGGGGCTGTGCCTTGAGCGTTAAGCACGCCCCCGCTGTGCACCCCCCTGCTGCCGCTGCTTGCAGGCGGGCCAGGCGGGGCCGCCTGGGTGGCAAAGATGTGGCCTGAAGGTGGGGATGGGGAGGGTTGAAGCATGCACGGCGGAGCGATCAGGGAGCAAACCGGCTGTACTGAGCCGCCTGAGCAGGCACTGCTTGCTTGCTTGCTTGGGCTTACAGCCTGTTTTTTTCGCTGCAACGAACCCGTTTCTTGCTGCAACAAAACTTGCGACACAGACTGCTTGCAACTGCCGGGTGCCTGCCGCCTCGCTTCAGCATCAGCCAGCAGACCCAGCCAGCCCTCTTTGCTCTGCAAACTGTGAGCACGCCCTGCTGCCACCTCACACAGCTCCTACAACCTGAGCATCCCCAACTCCTGCCACCCGCCCCCTCACCCGACACCTCCAGATGCACCAGAGCCTCTTGGTGCCTCCCGCCGGCGGCCAGCATGAGGCCCCACTCCAGCTGCAGCCAGGGGTCGCTTGAATCCGCCTCTTGCAGCCTGCACACCCAACATAAAGAAATGGGGGATTGGGCATTGTTTCAGGGGGTGTGCTGTGCTGTGCATGTGCTGTGCAAAGCCTGAGGATGGGATGTGAGCTGAAAGAAGCAGTGGGCCGGGCAGGCTGGGTGTGAGCGGCACTGGCGGGCGGGCAACGGCTGTGCAGGCAGGCAGCGCCATGGCAGCCAAGCGCCTGTGCCAGCCTTGCTGTGTCCAGTACTGTTCGCATTCTTGTCACACGCTCAGGGCTGCCACTCACGCGTGCATCAGCGCGGTGTGGTAGCTAGTTGTGCGTGCTGCCCGGTCCACTGGTTCAGGCACGTCTGGCAGCGGCACCGGGCCCCGGCACTCCTCCCCATACTCAGACAGGTAGCTGCAGGGCAAGGGGGCGGGGGAGGGTACAGGGACACAAGTCAAGGGAGCTGCATGGCAGCGTGAGTAAGGAGGCTACCACCAGGTCAGGGTGTGTGGCAGGGCCCAGACGCTCCTGGCCATGCTCAAGCACAGGCGGCACCGGCAGGGAGCGCAAGGGAGGTCGGGTGAGTGACCAGACAGGTGAGAGGTGAGAGGGTGCACATGCACCAGAGGGTGACAGCAATCTGACAGCTACCTGCAGGGAAAAGGGGGGCGAGGGTGACGCAGTGGGGTGGGGCGGGGCGGGCGGCATGCGGAGCAGGCCTCTGTGGCTCCAGCTGGCGGGGACTAAAAATCAAGCCCCCTGCCCTGCCCTGACCGTCACCAACAACAAACGCGTGGCATGCGCACGGCACAGAGCTAGCTTGCCTGTAGGCCGCCTGCTTGACGTCGCGCGCCGTGAGGCTGCCCCCCGCCGCCAGCACTGCCGCGATGACGGGGCGCCTGCCCAGCATGCACTTCTTGAGCGCGCCCAGCTGGCGCTTGCTGGCCGCCACGCGGACGGGGTAGTCTGGCGTGCGTCCAACCCTGACCGGCCTGGCCTCGGACAGGGTTGTGTGTGCGCGATTCAGCACCATGAGGGCTTGCAGCGGGCTGCCCGCCTTGGCCGCCGCTGTCTCGAAATAGGTGGCTGCTTCCGTGAAGCGCTGCAGCTCGGGGCGGGCCAGCACCGCGGCCCAGCGCTCCATAACGCCTGCAGGAGGCAGCGGGTGGTGTGGGTGGGTGGTGGGGGTTTGAGAGTGCGGGGGCGCGAGCCAGGCAGGAGAGCAGAGGGAAGGGCAAAGGTTGGGTTGGGGTGAAGGGTCCGTGGCATGGGCAGGCATCCCGAGCCATCTAAGCATCGAGCCAGGTGTTCACAATCCGTACAGTAGACAGAACAAGAGGCAGCAGCACGGGCAAAGAGCACACCCCAGGGGCATCTGGCCAGGTGGCTTGGCAGGAGAGCGGCAAGCGGGTGTCCCGTGCAGCGCGTGGCAGAGGCAGGGGACAGGGGCCGCATGCAAGCAGCGGCATGCCCATGTGCTCGTTCACACGCCAACCAATGACCTACAGGCTGGGCTTGTTCAAACCTCACCGGAGGCGTGTGCGGGGCTGCGCGCCAGCAGCGACACGCCCACTTGGAACGCTTGCAAACCAACACATCACTGTTGCAGGCAGTGCTGGATTGACACTCACCGGAGGCGTGTGCGGGGCTGCGCTCCAGCAGGGACATGAGGATTCGGTTCAGCGCCTTGATCGCGTCAGCTGCCGTGTACTTGCACGCCACCCCCGCCTCCAGATACTCAAAGGCGGCGGTCAGGCTGCGGGGATGGATGAACAAAAGAGAAAGGCGGGTATGCGGTCAGAAGAGGTTGGTACAGGGCAGGTCGCCAGGGGCAGTACGGTTGCAGGTGACCACTGCCTTCGAATAACGATTTGCAGTGGACAGGCCGCGGGTAGCCGGGGGGCAAGGGGGGTGAGGTGGGGTCAAGGAGGCGGCATGATGGAGTGGGAGGGGGCGAGGTAACGGGCAAGGTGAGGGGCATGGGTGCGGAGGGCAGGCGTGGCATGGGGAAGCGCAGCCCACAAGCTAGATGTGGCGGGCAGGCAGGCGGGGCAGGGCTTGCCATTGCAGCAACGCAGCAGCAGGGCTGGGCGGTCGCAACTCAGCCTGCCATGGCTGGGGCAGGGGGGAGCAGAAGGCGCGAGCAGGGGAGGCGAGCAGCAGCCCTCACTTCCTGTTGAGCAGCGTGATGCCAATGTGGTAGTCTGGCTCACAGAATCCGTGGGGATCCACCCCCTGTTTGATGATTTGGGGGGATAGGGAGAGGAGGGGGGGCGGGGATATGTCAGGCTGAAGCAACCCCTGACCTCCCTCCCCACCGCCACCTCTGCTAAGCACGCCCACCCACGCGCAAGGCGGCCGTGCACATCCGCCTGCCTTCAGCAGTTGCCACCATCACGCAAACCCATGCACAGACAGTACCACTGCACCTGCCTGCCCTCAGAATCTGCTTCCATCACGCAAAACCGTACATGACAACAAGCACCAGGTACCCGCACGCCCTCGGGGCCGCTCTCACCCGCGCCAGGCGGAAGTGCGCCTCTGCCTTGTCCCACCGCTGGTACCGCCGCTCGATGATGCCGCTGTTCAGCTGCACCTTGCCGCTGCGCCAGCAGACCTGCACAACAGTGGTAAATGTGAATCCAGAGCGTAGTCATCCAACCCGCTCAGCTTCCTGTTGTCGATGCACCAGCCCGATCACTCACCGCCTGCTTTCCCTAGGCTCCTCGGAGCGCACACACATGCAGGTCACCGCACAAACTTGCCTTTTGTGCCGAGAGGAACAGCCGCTCCTCGTCCCTCCAGTCCTCATTCCTCACTACCGTGCGCACTGCATAGAAGAGCAGCAGCGCAGCCAACAGAGCCACCGCAACCACCGCGCCTGCCCGCCGCAGGCGCGAGGGCCTGCTGCCGCTGCCGCCGCTGCCGCCCGTGGTGCCGCCGTTGCTGGTGCTGCCACCGTTGGTGTGAGATCCGCTGCCGCTGCCGCTGCTGCTGCCCCATTGCACCAGGGGCTGCAGGGCTGCTGCCAGCAGCTGCGCCAGCAGCAGGCAGTACCCGACTGCAGGGAAGTAGGAGCAGGCACAACGAACGTGAACAGATGGTGACCAGCGACGCACCAGCACTTGCCTCTCTCGCTGGACTGTGCACCCCTGGCACCGTCCCCACCCCCGGCACGAACAGGCAGGCAAGCACGTGCACAGGCCCAGGAGTGGGGCCCAAGTGCACCAGGGAGTCTGGCCGCTGGCCGCGCCTGCGGCCCACAGGCACGTGCATGCGCCACGATGCTGCGCATCAATGATTGCAGGTGCGATCAGTGCAATGAATGCAACACTGTACCTGACGGGAAGTACAGCAGCCTCTCTCCAATGAAGGTCCCCACATAGAAGAGGACGTTTGAGGCTGGAAAGAAAGGTCCCACCAGCAGGCCCGCTGCCACTGCCAGCCGCCAGCGCCGCTCGTGCTGCGCCTGCGACAGCGGCGCCTGCAAGGGTGTCGGCGGGGGTGGGAGTTGAGCGGGCAGCTCTGGCTGGCAGGCGGGCAGGCCGGATGGAGAAGCGCTCACTGCAATGGCAACCCTGCAGGAGCAAGCTCTGGCATCGGCTCACCATGACAGCAGGTAACCCTTGGGACCCTTGACTCCAGGTACAATGTACAATAGACTCTCTGCCCTCCTTCTTCAATGACCAGGTCAGTCACTACTCATTGACACGCCAAACCTGAGCACTCACCGGAGGCCTGCGCCCCGGCCACTCCAGCACCACCTCCCAGGGGCGGGCCGAGAGGCCCAGCAGGAGCAGGGCGAGGTAGAGCGCCCCGGTGGCGAGGTTGCGGGGGTCGGAGAGGCGGGAGACGTATTCGATGCACGCGTACGACCAGTCGGCTGCACAGGCGCCGGAAAGTTGGGGCAGGGCTGGGTGAGCGGGTGTGGGGGAGCACAGCACGGCACGGCACGGCGCAGCACATCACAGCACAGCACAGCGCAGCGCAAAGCGCACTTGCTGCACAGCTCAGCCTACAGCTAGTAGTGGTGGACCTGATGCTGGCTGCCCGGCCACGGCCACGGCCGCTGGCCCAGACCCATGACCCTGGTACTACCCCTTCCAGAACGCACCCGACAGGTGCAGGGGCGCCAGCAGGAGCCAGGCGTAGCGTGCGTGCAAATAGCCCGTGGTGAGCTTGCGCTCGAGGGAGGAGGTGGAGAAGGGGATGGGGTTCTCCACCTTGCGGTAGATGCGCACCAGCTGCGGCGTGGGCAGAGGCATGTGTTTGGGTCAGGTTACTGATCAGGTTGAGGGTGTACCAAAGGCAGTCGGGTGGGTTGGGTTAGGGTTAGGGGGAAGAAACAGGCCAAGGGGGTGGGGTTCTTCACTTTGTGGGAAGTGCACCCCAGCTGAGAAGGGGCATCGGGTTGAGTTGGAGTCAGCAGCAGGGAGGCACAAGGCTTGACTAGAACTACGAAAGCACCGAGCCCTTTGCACCAGATCTCTCTCACCTAGCTATGTCAGCCAAGCTTCTCGTATTCCCCCCAAAAGAAGGGGGAGCAACCAAACCAATGCGGCACCCCAGCCCCACAGCACGCATTGACACCCCACACATGGTGCCTGCCCCACGCCCGCACCTGGTCCCCAGCCAGCCAAGACCTCGTCTTCACATACAGCACAACCGCCACAGCTGCCACCGCCATGCGTAGCAGCTTGCGCCTGAGGCTGGGGTCACGAGCCGCAGCCGCTGACGTGGCGCCACCGCTGCCGCCGCCTGGGGGGCTGCTCTTCAGTCCCACGCTGCCGGCCGCCGCCGCCAGCTGAAGCAGCTCTGTAGCGGCTGCAGCCACCGCGGCAGCTGCAGGTGCGCTGGACTTGGCGCCTGCTCGGCCTCCTGCTGCAAGAGGCACACGCGGTGCTGGCTGCGCCGCCTGCTGCTGTGGCTGCTGTGGCTGCTGCTCGTTCGTCGGCTTGGCTGGCTGTGCCGCCGGCTGTGCGGGCATTGCTGGAGAGGAATGCTGCTGCTGCCGGGCGGCTAGGGGAGCCACCAGAGCATCATAGCACAGCATGGCTCCCATCTGCAGGCAGGCAGGACAAAAGGAAGGCTTGCCGGGGGTCAGCGGTCAAGTTGGTGACGCCCTGTTTGAGTGGCACCAAGGCAGCCAAGGACATACGTTGACAGATAGGCAGGCAGGCAAGCAGGCAGGCAGGCAGGCACGCCTGGCACATGCACGCAGCGCCCCAGTCCCCGCAGACCACAATGGTGCCCCAATCGCCCTACCCCTCAGGGTCACAAAGGTGCCCGCCCCAGGCCACAAAGGTGTGCCCCAGCCCACTCACAATCGTGATCCCAATCTCCTTTGTCAGCGCCGCCGCCCAGCCCAGCAGCACGGCAGCGCCCACAGCGCGCCAGTGCGATGACGTGGCGCTGCCCGCGCGCCCGTCGGCAGCCGCCATGTAGCACAGCAGAGCGGGGATGGAGAGCGCCGCGCACAGCAGCTCTGCATGCCCCACAATGCCCGCCACAGCCTCCGTGTGAACTGGGTGCAGCCCAAAGAGGAGAGCAGCAATGAAGGGCTCCAAATCCTCCGCCCAGCCGCTGCCGCTACTGCTGCTGCTGCCATCTGCATTGCCAGCGGAGGCGCCGCGCCGCCGGGCAGCTGCCAGCTGGCGGGCCAAGGCAAACACCAGGGCTGTGACGCCGGCATGAGCGGCCACGTTGCAGAGGTGGAAGGGCAGGGGGTTGAGGCCTCGGTCCCCTGAGCGCCCCCCTTCCTCCTCCCACTCGCCGCGCTGTGCCTGCGCTGGGCCTGCATGGCGCAGCGGGGGGCGCGGCGCGCACACACGGCAGCATTGGCAGGAGTGGCACAGGCAGCACGCGCTGTGCTGCTGCACTGGGCAGCATGAGTGGGAGCCTGTGGAGGGTGTGCAAGTGCCACACCCTCCACGCATCTGCCGTACCTGCTAGCTACCCCAAACTGCTCAGGGATGTCTTGGGGGATCACCGAATGCCCCTCACCCGACCCCCATGCAGCACTCTCTCCGCGCCAATTGAGCTTCCCCCACACTCCCTGGAAACCCCCACACTCATGCCACTCACCCGACCCCCATGCAGCACCCTGCCGGCGCACACAGCAAACTGGGCTGCCCCAAACCTCCCTGGCTGTCTGCCCCCACTCTCTTGGCTCCGCTGCCAAGCACCTCCCCGTGACCTCCCCGCCGCTCACCTGCACCCAGCAGGCGCGTGCTGACGAGGTGCTGGAGGCGGAAGGAGAGGATGGTGAGGGGGCGGTAGGATTTGTGGCTCATGGGAGACCGCAGGTCCTGCCCCCTGCACACACACACACAGAACATGTGTCGGGGAGCAGCACGTGGCAGTGCGTGATGACGGGTACATGCATTGGGGGGGAGGCCATTGTAGGGGGAAAGGCAGGCAGAACAAGAATCCCACAAACTGCCCACGGCAGTGTGATGCACCATGTGCGCTCTTAAGCACCGGGCGCTCCAACAGCATGCCAGGGGCTGCGTTTGCCGGCACCCATCCCGGAAGAGTACTGCGGCGCAGCACCCACCAAAAGTCGTTGGAGAGCAGCGCGCTCAGCGGCTTGCTGTGGTCAGTTACGTCTCCGTTGTACAGCTGCAGGCAGGGGCGACAAGGGGGTGGGTAGCAGGGGGCGCAGGGGGAGAGCTGAGTGCAGGGCGGTGACTCTACGCAGGCGGGGGCTATGCGCAGGAAGCCGTCAACGGGCTAAGGCAGACGTTCAAAACTTTCCCCCACGGCAGGCTCACCACGGCAAAGGAGTCGTCAAAAGTGAAATGGGCAGGGAGCGTGTTGAGGTAGGCTGCGGCCGCGACCGCTGCCGCTACCGCTGCCAGCAGGCGACAGCGGCGGCGGCGGCGCTCCCGCACCGTCTCGGCCCCACCCGGCGCCATCGCAGATGCCGGTCCTGCGGCCCTATGAGCGGTTTAGTCTAGCAGGGAGCCTGCTGGGTGGGGCGCGTCGCCCATTTCCGAGCTGGAGTCCCCGACAACAGGAATAGAAGGTGGGTGTTCTTGACACGTGAAGACGAACGCGAATCCAAATTGGACAGCCGCGACCTTCGGACGGGGCGCATGTGTTCATCCGGTTCCTACCTGGCGGCGGCTTCTGCCAGCGGCGTGAGCCACCGGACTGGGTCCTTCACTCAATGTGTAATGGCAGCCTTCTATCAATGGTGATTGCGGCACACCCACACCAAATGTGCCCAAATTGTGCATTACGGCACTGTGCTTCCTCTTCCCTCCAGATCTGGGCACAGGCGGCCCGGTTGGGGCGACGTGGGCGCCACAGAGCATCCTTTGGCGCCAGCTGTGGCTTGAGTTGTGGCATGTTCACTGACTTGAACATTGTTGCGGCATTGATGTGGGCACTAGCATACAGGTATAAGCTCGAGGGCTGTGGTGCATCATTGTGGGCTGCAGTGCACTGTGCAGTGGTGCACCCATCAACTGGGGCGGGGCAGGTATGTTGGTCCACGACCAACATCGACCTCCTGAAGAAGCCCACAATACATGTTCTGGGGTACCCAAATGCCGTCTCAGGTAGAGGAAACACGCGGTGCGTTGCTGCAGTGCCGCAGCAACTCTCCGCCTGGCAGTGAGCGGTGAGAAGCCGCCGCCGCACGTGTCCAGGCCCTCTGCTTCGATTACCACACAATTGGAATCGCATATTATGCATCACAGCAGGCTGCATTTGATGTCGCTGGGTGGGGTCGCTGGTGCAGCGATAACGTCCAGTGTTCACCAGGGTTTTTCCAGGATTTTCCAGACTGGCAGAGGCTGGCGGAGGGCGGGCGCTGACTGGCGGCGGCACTGGCGGAGGCGGGCAGCCAACTGGCAGAGCCTGTTTCACTGGCGGAGGCAGGCAGCTTGCTGGCAGAGCCTGGTTTACCGGCAGAGGCGGGCAGCCCATGCGCGCTGACTGCTTACACAGGTGGCAGGGGCACTAGTGCTGAAATACGGATCCCAAACCCATGGGTCCCAAACCTAGAGAGGCGGGCTGGCTACAAGCAAACAGGGGGTGGTGTATCTATCCTAAACTACACGGGCATGGTAATGGGCCAGGTTGGCTGGCAGAGGAGGCTGCCTGGGTGCGGCTGGTGCAGCAAAACTGGCAGCAGTGGGTTGTGACCTGGCGGACCCGCTGGCGGCGGCGCCTGCCGGCGCCGCCTTCTTTCTGCCAGCCCCCTGGCAGAATGCGTCAAACCACTCTGCCAGTGCCCCCTGTTTTTTCAATAGATTCTGCCAGTACTGGCAGATCTGCCATTGTGGGGAAACCCTGGTGTTCACGTCCCTTGTCGGCGGGGCCTTGCATGGCGGCGGGAGCACGTGCAGGAGGTGGCTCAGCGCCCTGGTGTCATCCATCGACCGGTGTGCGTTGCCACACAAAGCGATTCCCACGAATTGGGGTCACATCCGGTCCAAAGCGCTTGCTGGGAAATTTTCCTTCCACCAGCGAGCTGTACACAGGCGTACTGCGTGACGTGCTCTTCTGGACCGGCGGCATCGTTCAATCCAGTGTGCCTTCTTCTCCACATTGGCCTCCCTGCCTCTGGGGATTGCCTGATCGCCTGCCTGGCCGCTTCCCGAGCAGAGATCATGATGCAGCTTGGCAAGGCTGCGGCCTTGCTGCTGCTGCTGGCCAGCGCCCAGGCCGTGCACCTCAGCTTTGAGAAGGGCATGGAGGGCTGGACCCACTCTGAGGACGCCAAATACTCCGGCAATTTCGCGCTTGACGCGCCTGAGGGCCTGAAGGGCAAGGCGCTCAAGGTGCGGCCGGTCCAGCAATGGGCCATTCAGCAATCCACCGGGCGGTCCGGGCAGTGGTGGGCATCTCGCCTGCCCGCCACATGTGACCTTGCATCACCGCCGCCACCCCTCGCCGCCCCGCAGGTGACCGAGAAGGCCAAGCACTATGGCATCAGCAGCCTGCTGCCCGAGCCTGTGGACCCCGCCAAGGACCTGGTGCTCCAGTTTGACCTCAAGCTGACCAACGGCCTCAGCTGCGGCGGCGCTTACCTCAAATTTGTCACCGCCGACGCCGACTTCACGCCGGCCGGCCTGAAGGACGACACCCCCTACACCGTCATGTTCGGCCCCGACAAGTGTGGCGACACCAACAAGGCAAGCAGGCATGCGGGTGCTTGCTGCTGTGGAGTGAGCTGGTGCTACTCCGCTGGGACCACTGCTGGGGCCAGCGCCAGCAGACGTGCCGCGTGCGCGTGCTTGCCCGAACTCCCCAAACCGCCTGTCACCCATTTGAATTTGCAAGCTGCACGACTCACGCCGCCCTGCCCCTTCCCCGGCCACCTCCTCGCCCCTTCTGCAGGTGCACCTGATCCTGCGCCACAAGAGCCCCAAGACGGGCAAGATTGAGGAGAAGCACCTGCAGTCGCCTCCCTTTGTGGAGGTCGACTCCAAGAGCCACGTGTACACCGCCATCCTGCGCGCCTCCAACAACTCCTATGCCGTGCTGGTGGACGGCGAGGAGAAGAAGGCGGGCAGCCTGTTTGACGACTTTGAGCCGCCCTTCAACCCGCCCGAGACCATCCCCGACCCCGAGGACAAGAAGCCCGAGGACTGGGTGGATGAGGCACGGTGAGGCGGGGGGGGTTCTACGTGTGTGTGTTGGGGGGAGGAAGGGGCAGATGTGTGGTGTGCTGCGCTGGGCAGGCAGAAGGCGTGCGCGTGCACCCAGGCAGGCAGGCAGGCAGGCACACGGGACTGCTTGGCCTCGGTGCACAGCTGTGAAGGTGCGCATGGCGTTTGAGCAAGCCCGCTTGCATGCCGTGGAGCGAGATGTGCGCATGCGCCTTTCTCACCGCCATGGAACCCGCCTCCTGCTCCTTGTCTGTGCAGCATCGCCGACCCCGCTGCCAAGAAGCCCGAGGACTGGGATGAGGATGCGCCCCGGTAAGCCCCGCCCGCTGGCACGCCCGCTGCCTGTGCTGCCATTGCTGAGGGCAGGCCAACGAGTGATCTGCGCTGACTGCGTGCGCTGCCATGCCCGCCCCGCCGCCCTTGCCTGCCATGCGCACTGCTCTCTGCTCACAGCTGCCTCCTTGCCTGTGCCCCCTGCCTGGCCCCTTTGTGCAGTGAGATCCCCGATGTGGAGGCCAAGAAGCCCGAGGGCTGGCTGGACGAGGAGCCCGCCGAGATTGACGACCCCGGTGAGCTGACCTGGCGCCAGCCGGGCGCCACCTGGCACCCCCAGCCTGCCAGTCATGCACCCACCTGGCCAAACTGACAGCCTTCTGCCACCCAGGGCCCGCTAGCTCAGCCAGCCGCACCGCTTGGATGCACTGGAAAAGCGCCCTCTGGTTGCTCGTTTGCTCACAGGCTGCTGTGCTGTGCAGCAGCATTGCTGCCATGGCGCAGCAGAGCGGAGCGGAGCGACAGGGCAGCACCTGCCTGCCTCCCTCGCGTGCTGACTCCCTGCCCTTCACTCCCCGCCCGCCCCTCTTTCCCATGCAGAGGCCACCAAGCCCGAGGACTGGGATGATGAGGAGGATGGCGACTGGGAGGCGCCCAAGATTGCCAACCCCAAGTGCAAGGATGCCGGCTGCGGCGAGTGGAAGCGCCCCACCAAGGCCAACCCCGCCTACAAGGGCAAGTGGTCTGCTCCCTTCATCGACAACCCCGCCTACAAGGGCGAGTGGAAGCCGCGGGACATCCCCAACCCCGACCACCACAAGGACCCCGCGCCCCTGACCAACATTGGCAAGGTGATTGAGAGGGGGGCGCATGCAGGCAGGGAGGGCAGGGCTGGCAGGGCAGGGAGGCGCCGGGTGCGAGGGGGAGGCACATCCAAACAAGAGGGCTGGCTGGTGCGTGCGCTGCCCTGTGCGGACTGTTGGTCGGCCCGCCTTGCTCGCTGCCCTGAGCACGGCTGCCGCTGCTGCCCAGCCTGTGCACGTCCGCGCAGCTGCGACCTGAGGCAAGAGAAGACCCAGCTGCCCTCTCGCTGACCGCCCCCGGCTGGTTTCCTCCTTTCTTGCCTGCAGGTGGGCGCCGCCGCCATTGAGATCTGGACCATGGACGACGGCTACTTCTTTGACAACATCGTGGTGGGCAACTCGGAGGAGGAGGCGGCGGCTGTGCGCGAGAAGACGTGGGCGGCCAAGAAGGAGCTTGAGGTGAGGGCTGGTGTGGGGTGGGCGCTGGTGAGCTTGAGGCGAGCACTGGCATGTGCAGAGGGGTATTTGTTTCACTGGCGTTGGGCTGTAGCGAAGGGGTGGTAGGCAGGGCGGCCAAGGCAGCGGTGGAGGTGAGCTTGGGGGTGTCGGCAACTTGGTCTGATTGGGGGGCGGTGTATGGCCTTGGGGTTTTCAAAAGGTTGTGCACGCGTGATTGTGCTGCTCGTCGCTGGCTGCTCAGCGTGCACACGTGGCCCTGCCCCGGACAGAACCGCCCGCCATGTTCTCCCCATCGCCTACGCCCCGTTCGCCCACTGATCCTACCCTCCCCCTGCCCCCCTTTTTCGTCCGCAGGATGCCAAGGAGGTTGAGGAGCGGGAGAAGGCTGAGGCTGAGGCGAAGAAGCGGGAGGCGGAGGAGGCGGAGCAGGGCGAGAAGAAGGCGGCTGAGGAGTTTGAAAAGGAGATGGATGCTGTGGCCGCGGATGATGATGACGTGGACGATGATGTGGAGGTGGAGGAGCAGAAGGATGAGCTCTGAGTGGCTGGCCAGCTGCCAGGCTGGCGCGCAGGCTGGCGGGTCTTTGCAGCCCGTCAGCGGCGCCCAGCCCGCAGCAGCGCCCCGCTGTTTGCCCTCTCGCTTGGCGCGCCTCTGCGGCGGCGGGGCACCGCTCCCGGAGGCAGCGGCAGGCAATGCGTGGGTGCCATATGGCCACTCGCACCGTGTGCCCCGCCAGCATGCCCTGCCCGCTGCAGCTGGGTGCGTCTGCCCGCCCGCACAGGCATGTGATGCGAGCATGCATCACCGCTTTTCTCGCTGGGGCCACCGGGCATTTCATTTCATTTCCTCACACTGTTCCACCTCCCTTTGGCCTATGCACCGTGATGCCAGCTGCATGTAATCGCAGCGGCAAAGAAGAAGATGGGAGAGGCCAGGGCAGTGGCAGCGGGTTCAGCTCCCTGCGCGTATGCAGTTCGGTGGTGCACAGTGCGGTTCAGTGCAACGGTTGGGGCAGGCCCACGTCTGTCGTGATTGTGCTACCCAGTATGAAAGGAAGGGCGGGTTTGGAGTGTCCAGGACGAGTTGTGCGTCTCTGTATTGGGGGCACCACAGGCAGGCTGTGGCTGCGGCGGTGACGTGGCCCAGCGTACAGCCTGTACCGCCGCCGACAGCGCCATCCCCCTCTGTGGTGAGCGCGCCCCTCCCAGCGTGCATCAAACTCCCAACATGTCGGCTCTGCGGGTCCTGCTGGGCCTGGCGCTGCTTGCAGCGGCAGCGCAGGCTGTGCACTTGGACTTCGGAGACGGCAAGTGGACGCACAGCAGCGATCCCAAGTACTCGGGCCGGTTTGAGACCACGTCCGAGGGTCTCAAGGTAGGGGGAAGGCGAGGCAGGGTGCACAACTGGGGCCGCGGCATGTGCTCGATCGGCAGTGGGCGACGCCATGGAGTGACCACTGTGGATCCTTGAACTGCGAAGTTGAAGGGCTGCAGGGTCGGCAGCAGAAGGATCGTCTAGAGAGATCGTCTAGAGAGGGAGGCTGCCGCGAGGCAATCAAGCGTGGTTTTGGGAAGCTCACGTTGCACCAGCAGGGCCTAGAACTGCGCCGATTGCCGCGCGGGACGTCGCATAGCCGCCCTCCTCACTCCCGCCGCCGCCGCTGCCTGTGCGACCGCCGCAGGTGACCGAGAAGGCCAAGCACTATGGCATCAGCAGCCTGCTGCCCGAGCCTGTGGACCCTGCACAGAACCTGGTGCTCCAGTTTGAGCTGAAGCTGACCAACGGCCTCACCTGCGGCGGCGCTTACCTCAAATTCTTGACCGCCGACGCTGACTTCACGCCCGTCGGCCTGGAGGACAACACCCCTTACACCGTCATGTTTGGCCCCGACAAGTGCGGATCGACCAACAAGGTGCGGCAGGAAGCCAGGATCAGGGGTTGACCCGCGTGCTGTACAGGCACCAGCAGCTGCCCCCCCGGCCGCGGTGCGGTGTGGCCTGCCGCACAGCCTCCCGTGCGCCTGTCGCCAACCCGCTCGCACCTGGCTTGCCACCACTACCGCTGCAACATTGCTGGGGCTGAAACGAGAATAGGAGCAGGCAGCAATATGCCGTGCAAACAGCATGCCTCTCTGCCCGCCGGCGACATGTCATCCCGGCCGCCCACCCATCCGCCTGCCTGCTGCCCCCTCTTCGCCCCCTCTGCAGGTGCACCTGATCCTGCGCCACAAGAGCCCCAAGACGGGCAAGGTTGAGGAGAAGCACCTGCAGATGCCCCCCACTGTGGTGACTGACGCCAAGAGCCACGTGTACACCGCCATCCTGCGCGCCGCTGACAACACGTATGCCGTGCTGGTGGACGGCGAGGAGAAGAAGGCCGGCAGCCTGTTTGACGACTTTGAGCCAGCCATCAACCCGCCCGAGACCATCCCCGACCCCGAGGACACGAAGCCCGAGGACTGGGTGGACGAGGCACGGTGAGTCGGTGCCAGGCTGGCGCAGTCAGCGCTGAGTCAGCAGCACACTCGGCACACGGCAGGGGAGTGGGTGCGCGTTGGATGCGTTGCCAGTACGACTTGCAGGGAGTGATGCGGGGCAGCTTGGAGGCCTGGGGGCAGAGCCCGGGTGCACAAGCTGGAGTAGGAGTGGAGATGACCACCTATGAGAGAGAGGATGTGGCTCAAGTGCACGGCGAGTGTGACGTTCGCCGCACTGCCTCCGCTTCCCCTCCCTCCCGTCCTGCCTTGCAGGATCGCCGACCCCGCTGCCACGAAGCCCGAGGACTGGGATGAGGATGCGCCCCAGTGAGTGTGGGAGGGCAGCACAGCTTGCTAGTTTTCATCACGGCACCGCCGCTGCCACCCGCTGCTGGGCCAGCCGCTGTGTGTGCACGTGCTTGGGTTGGTGGTGAAGCTTCCCAGCTAGCTGTGTGGCACCAGGTTCCCTGGCCACGTTCAACTGCCAACAGCATTCTCCGCCAGCAGGCACAGGGAAGGCACAGCTGCAGCGGCCGACGCCAGCTCTGTGCGGCGCCTGCCGCCGCCGTCTGCGCACTCGAACCATTTGCTCACTTCCTTCTAACGCCCTTCCTTTCCACCCACCTCCTCCCTATCAGGACTATTCCCGATGAGGAGGCTCAGAAGCCCGAGGGCTGGCTGGACGAGGAGCCCGCTGAGCTGGACGACCCTTGTGAGCTGAGCTGGCGCCAGCTGTGCATTATGCCAGCTCAGCTGGCCCTCTCCTCACGGCAGCAGCAGCAGCAGCCGCATGGTTGAGCATGCTTTGGTGCGGGCATTGCTCTGCCGGCTGCCCAGCACCCACCTGGTCCTGTGCTGCGCACTGCCCACTCCCCTTCACCCCTCCCTGCCTTAGCCCTGCTTTCCCGCCCCACTTCCCACTCCCCCTGCACCTGCGCTTTCGTCCCCTCTGCAGCCGCCACCAAGCCCGAGGACTGGGATGATGAGGAGGATGGCGACTGGGAGGCGCCCAGGATTGCCAACCCCAAGTGCAAGGAGGCGCCCGGCTGCGGCGAGTGGAAGCGCCCCACCAAGGCCAACCCCGCCTACAAGGGCAAGTGGTCTGCCCCCCTGATCGACAACCCCGCATACAAGGGCGAGTGGAAGCCGCGGGACATCCCCAATCCCGAGTACTTCAAGGATGACGCGCCCCTGACCAACATTGGCAAGGTGATTGAGAGGGGGCGCCACATCGGCGGGGGCAGTAGCCGCAACCCCTGCTGGCAGGTCTTTCAACTCGGTGCCACGCCCTGCCCGCGCCCCCTTCAACCCAAGTGCCAACCCAACCCAACTGTGTTACCTCAACCTACCCTGGCTCAACGTTTACCTCTGTGCAACTGCCCCCTCCACAGGTGGGCGCCGCCGCCATTGAGATCTGGACCATGGACGACGGCTACTTCTTTGACAACATCGTGGTGGGCAACAGCGAGGAGGAGGCGGCGGCGGCCCGCGAGAAGAGCTGGAAGCCTAAGAAGGAGGCAGAGGTGCGGGCTGGGAGGTGGAAAGTTTTTATTTCACTGGGGTTGGGGCTGGAGAGGTGGTAGGCAGGGCGGCCAAGCAGGAGGCTGAGGTGAGGGCAGTGGGACAGTGGGCAGGGCTTCGGGGCAGTTGACATAGTTGCCCAACAACAGAGCTGGAGGGTGAGACAGCAGTAGGCAGGCTGACCCCAACTGGTTTGCAACAGGCTGCAGTGCTGTGGCGGCGACCCGGGCCGGGCTGGCAGGCTAGTGGGCGACGTTGCGGCCATGCTGTGTGTCCCCAGCGTTTCCAGCACACCAACTTGCCGTGGGTACTGCCCCCTGGTACTGCAGGATGCCAAGGAGGCCGAGGAGAAGGCTGCCGCTGAGGCCAAGGCTGCCGAGGAGAGCAAGAAGGTGAACGTCCACAAGGCGACGGAGGACAAGGTGAGATGAGGCACTTGGCCAGGCTGGATGCAATGGAAGAGTGGGCAGTGGCGTGGGATGGCAGCGCTGCGGATGCCACCAATGTGACACACGGCGAGGATACGAGAGGAGACGCTTCCTGGATGGTTGTGCTGCATGGCGGGGTGCATGAGGCATGGTGGGCGCCTCCTGCTTGCCACCCGCGCGCCCCTCCCCGCCCTCCCACTCCCTCCTCCCTGCCCTTGCCCCTGCCCTGCCCCCGCAGCTCACCGCCATTGTGACCAGCATCTTTGAGTCGCCGGTCCTGAAGCCTTTGGAGGCACACCTGGGCCCCGCCCGCGCCTACTTTGAGGCCAACCCTGTCTACCTGCTGGCCGCCCTGATCGGCCTGGCTGTGCTGCCCGTGGCGCTGCTGCTGTCCGGCGGCGGCAAGAAGAAGAAGGTGTGCAGGCGGGGGTGGGGGAGGGCGGGGCTGCGGGCCATGCAGGGCCTCGGTTCCCAGTTAGCGCTGGATTCCAGGTGGGGCGGCAGGCAGGAGGCGACTAGCGGGGCGGGCAAGGGGACAGTGGCTGGCGGGGCAAGGAAGCGGGGCAGTGCTGTGGAAGTACAGCAGGCCCCCCCGCCTGCCAGCCTGCCGGCTTACTGTCAACCCCTCACCGTGTTGCTGAGGCCAAGAAGCAGGGGCACCCACCCCTTGTCGCGCTGCTCCTGACGCCCCATGCACATGCGTGCCCACCCCTCGCTGTGCCCTTGCCTGCAGGACGCTGTTGCCGTGGCGAAGAAGGAGGACGTCACCGGGGAAGATGATGAGGCGGAGGAGGAGGCTGAGGAGGAAGAGGAGGAGGAGGAGAAACCCGCAGCCAAGAAAAAGAACGGCAAGACGGCGGCGGCGGCGGGTGAGCTGCGCCTGCTGTGCCTGCTGTGCCTTTCGCGACTGCCCTTATGGCCCCCCTTATCCACCCACGCTTTCCGGATTCCCGGCGAGGTTGTTGCCATGCTGCTGTGCATGTTAGGTGCTGGCCTGCGCACGCCTGCCTGCCTGCACGTGCCGGTGCCTGTGTGCACCCCACCCCCTGTTGCCCAACTGCTGGCATTGCCGCAACCCAAGTGTTGAGTCGTCTCACCCTGCACTGTGCTGTGTCCTTCTTTCCTGTTCAGAGGAGATTGAGGAGGAGGAAGAGGAGGAGGAGGAGGCGGAGGCTGAGCAGAAGACCCGCCGCCGCACCCGCCGCGCCTGAGCGTGGCGCCGTCGCCGTTTGTATCAGGCAGCGGTGCGCCGCTTTCTCGCTGGCCAGGCTGGCTTGCAACAGCACCGACGGGTGCAGCTGCGCCACCCGCAGCTGCCGCCGCAGCAGCAAGTGGAAGGGCTGCTGCACAGGAACATGGCTGCCTGCCTGGTGCACAGCTGAACCCAAGAAGCTCCCTCACTTTTCCTTCTCCCATTTGTTATTGCTTGCGCTTGCTCTGCCGTCTGTGTTCCCTTTGTCACACTTCCAGGTGGCCAGGCGGTGCCGCGCCTCCCTGCACCCCTCTCGCTCCCCACTTTCATTGTTGTGCGCTCCTTGCCGCTGCACTTTTCCCCACTGCACCTCCCCCTTCCAACAAACAGCACATCAACGCACAGCACAATTTGCAAAACGCACAGCATAACGTGGCAGGAGCAATCCTCAGGAAACCGTGCCACCTGTGGTGCCGACGGCCAGCTGGCAATGGGCGGCGCAGCGTGCAGGGCATGCCGGCGGGCTATACAATGCGTGTTGGCCGCGCATCGCGCCATTCCTCCGCTGATTCCTGAACTTCCGGCCGCAACTCCCAACAGGTGAGCGTTCTAGGCATGCAGGGTATCGGCAGCTGCCAGGCAGGCTGGCGAGCTGGGCCGCGTTCGCCCCAACGCGGTTTCCCACCGGGCCTTTTCTTCTGCCGCCTGCCCCCATTGCAGGCCGTTCCTCCGAATCCATCCCGAACAATGAAGCGCGCCGCAATCTTCACGCTGCTGGCTCTGTGCCTGGCGGGTGCCGCCGCCACCAGGGTGAGCTGGGGTCACAGGCATGCACCCGCCATGGCCGAGCACACATCCGGATCTGCCTGCCTCCACACCCGCACTGCACGTTTCAGTCTCTCCTGAGCTTGAAATGGTGCACCAAGCTCTGCGAGCACCTGCCACAGGGCTGGCCTGGCGCGGGTCGGGACCGAGCTGCCGCACCGCTCCCGCCCCCCGCCCCCGCACCCCGCCTTCCCACTCACCGCCCCCTGCCCGCTCCCCCTCCCACACGTCAACACCCGCAGGACCTGGCTGCCGCAAACCCTTGCGCCGGAAAGAAGGATGGCACGATCCTTCCCTCTGCAGGCTGCTCTGCCACCTACTACCAGTGCTGGAGGGTGAGTCACGTCAACGGGCTGGGATGGGGAAGAATGGAGGAGAGGGGAGCCAGCGTGCTGCAATCACCTCCCACCTGCTTTGGGAGATCAGGAGGAATGGGCAGGGGGCAGGGGACCACGCCAGGCGCCTGCTGCCTGTGCATGGCGCCCCTGAACACTCCAACACACGCAGCCCCAATGCACCGCTGCATTTGCTGCTGCAGAACAAGCCGGTGAGCCCCAGCCCCAAGTGCGCCGCCCCCCTTGTGTTCAACCCCGCCGCCAAGCCCCCCGGCTGCTCCTAGTGAGTGTTGTGCTGTGCTGTGCTGTGCTTCCAGCCTCACACAGGGGCGGGCGGCGCCCATCATGCGAGGGACTGCCCTCTGGCCAGTACTGCCCCCCGGTTGCGCTGCGCTGGCGCAGGGGGTTGAAGTGGTTGGGTTACGCAGGGTCCCACGTGGGGAGTGCTCTCCTCTGGGGCCCCTGCCTGCCAGCATGCCTTGCGCGCCTCCGCCCTGCCCAGCCGACCCGCCACACCCGCTCCGCTCCCTTGCCTGTGTGCAGCGTGGGCGCCGTCGGCGTGACGGGCTGCAACTGCAGCAAGGCATACACCGGCGAGAAGGCCATTGCCTGCTCCGTGTGCCAGGTGTGTGGTATGCCTTGTGGCCAGGGGAAAGGCTGCTGTGCAGGGGGTGCCTGCCTGCCTACATGCTGGCCCACCACCTGCGCACAAGTGACGCTGCCCGTGCCTGCCCGCCTGCCTGCCCAGCCACTGGCCTTGGCCACCAGGAGGCCCTCCGACACCACCTCGCTCAGCCTGTGCTCACGCACTGCCTCCCACACACCGTTTGTGCCTGCCACTGCCCAACGCACGGCGTTTGCTCATGCCCCTGCCCCCCTGCCCCCTCTCTGCTGCCGCCTCTGCAGAAGGTGAACAAGGCGGGCAACTACCCTCTGTTCAACAAGCCCTGGCCTCGCTACGTGGAGTGCTCCGAGCAGGGACCCTTTGTGATGTCCTGCAACCCGCCGCTTAAGTGGATCCCCGCCAAGAAGAACTGCGCCTGAGGCAGAGACAGCGTACAGCGGCGGCGGCGCTTGCAGCTTCGGCATGAAGTGGCACCTGTGGTGCATGCGCACGCGCACGCGCCGCGTTCTTTTGAGCAGTTGCACGCCGGCGGGCCCTGCCTGCATGCAGTAATAGACGGCTTCTGGTTGCACGTATGTATTTTGTTTAAGGCTTTCCCGTGCATTATTGAGTGGCGCTCCCTTTTCAGTACCTTACCCTCCTTTATGCCCTTTACCACCCGCCTTTCCTCCCCTGCCTATTGATCTCCCCTTTGCATTAATCCCTCACCCCTCTACATTGCTTCTGGTGCTTACTTGTGATGCTTGCAATCATTCTATCTTGAGAGAAATGCGACAGAAGAGCGGAGATTGCGAGGAGGGGTGCATCATCCCGCAAAAGTGATGAGCGACGAGCAGCACAGCAGCACAACAGCGCAGGGCGCCCTTGTGCCCCCCATTCACAGCCGCCGCCGGGGCCACCACCCGATCATGCCCGGCCGGCAGCTGTCCGGCGCCGGGTGGTGCGCGCCAGGATGGCTTCCGCCAACGCCGCCACCTCAGCATCCGAGCTGTGCCCATGCCGTCCTCCATTGGCCGGGGCCCGGGACCGCTGCTGGCGGGCCGCGCGCAGCGGGCTGCCGTCGCTGTCGCTGTCGGCAGCGTCGGCGGAGACGGTGACAGCAGCGGCGCGCCCTCGGCTGGCGCGAGGCGACTTGCCGTTAGTGGCGGGCGCCTTGGCGGCTGGGGTCCGAGCGGCGCGGGGTCGAGCAGCGGGGGCAGCAGGGGCTGGCTGGCCGGGCTCTTCGGGGATCAGGGTGAGCTGCATGAAGGGCAGGCAGGCAGGCAGGCAGGGCGGGGCGGACGGGAGGGTCAGCGGAGGGGGCGACTACCTAGGAGGCTTGCCTTGTCAGCAGGACACGGGCGGCCTTTGCCATTGAACCCATGCCCGTGCGTGTGCACCACATCAAGTGACCACCATCTCACTGCGCAGCATAGCACAAGCACACACCCCACGCAAGCACATCGCAGCACAGCGCAGCACAGCGCAGCACAGCACAGCACAGCATGGTTTCCACCCCGTCCCACCTTGTGAAAGAGGTGAGCCAGAGGTGCAGTGTAATCACACGGCTCCCCCCTGCAGGTTCAAAGGGTGGCAGACCGCAAAGCAACGGGAGTCAGCGGGGTGGTGCCTCCATGCGCCAGCTGCCAGCATGCAGTCTGTGGTCAATCAGGGGTCATGCACAGTGCGCGAGCAAGCACGTCGGCTGCAGGTAGCAGGCCGCGCATGCGCTGTCCACCCGCCCGTCCCTGCCGCCTCCCCTGCCGGCCTGCCCTGCCCTGAAGCGTCATCCCCCGCTCCCGCGCCCCTGCTGCCGCTCCTGCAGTCCCCACTGCTCTGGGCGCTTCTCCCTCCCACCTGCGACCCCTCACATCAAACCCTGCCTGATACACAGGAACACTCAACGACCAGGCCCTGCCTTCCCATCCACCCAGCCAGCTGGCAACACCCTCGCAAATGGATGCCCCTCCAACCGACACCCACAAAGACGCACACACCCACACAGCCTCGTCAATGGCTCATCTCCCACCCCCACCCACACCCACACAGCCTCGTGCAGCACAGGCTCACGTCACACCTCCAACCCACGCCCACACCCACACAGCCCTCTTGGCTCACGTCAGGTCCTGCGCCAGGCTGTGCGCCACATAGAGGGTGACCACCAGCCCCAGCCCCTGCTGGCTGCTCAGCAGACCCGTCACGTGCACCAGCAGGTACTGCAGCAGCGCTCCCACAAAGGCGGAGCGCAGGGACAGGCCGGGGCGCGCCAGCTCAGAGGGGCCTGCTGGGCGGGGGAGGGGCAGGCCGGGGGGAGGGGCCAAAGGGGGGGCTGGGTCAGGAGTGGCCTAGCAGTCTAGCAACGGAAGCGATGGTGCTGTGGTTACACACATGGGACGGATGGGAGTGGCACCCTCAGCTGCAGCAATGCTAGTGTCGCTATGAGCCACAGACCTCGGCGGCTCGTTTGCAACACAGAGAAGCCAGCTGCCTGCGCTGCCCCACCCGCCCACTTGCCGCCACCTGCCGGCCTGCCGGCCGGCCGGCCTGCACAACCGCTGCCCAAGGCGCCTTCCTGGCTGCACTTTTGCAGCTTGGAAATCAACTTTGTCGGCACCCAACAGAACCTCCCTGCCCGTGCCGCTCCACCCCACTCGACCACCCCGCCCCGGCTGGCTGCACGGCAGCTCACCCTGCCGGGAGTAGCCGGCGCAGTGGGTGAAGGCGTCCACCGTCAGCCTGCCGCCTGCGCCGCCCAGCGTGCCCAGCACAAGAGGCGCGGCCATCACGCCAGGGTGCAGCTGCACTGCTGCATTCACTCGGTGCACCACGGTGGATGCGCGCAGCACAGAGCGGCCCAGTTTGGAGGCGGCGCGCAGCGGCGGCAGGGCGTCGTAAGCTCGGGCCACCCAACCGCCGGGGAAGTAGTTGAAGGCCCACCACACTGCGGTGTATAGGAGACCCAGCTGGTTCTTGGCAAGCAGGGACACAGCCGCGGTGCCGGGGCTCTGCAAGTTGCGCAGTGAAGAGCAGGCGGCGGTGAGGGGCGGCGGCGGCGGTGGGTCCCTGCCCAACTTCGCTGATCGGGCCATGCTGGATGCAGCACACGGCCCCGGCACCCTCGGGCCACCCACCTGCAGCAGCAGCGCCGATATAGTTCCCCCAGCGAAGGCGGAAAGGAAGCCCAGCAGCCAGCTGACCAGCCAGCCTCGTGCGGCATACTCGCGCATTCCTTCAACGGCGGTCAGCGAGTGACCAATACACAGCAACCAAAAAGGCGCCCGCTGCGCTGCCAGGGCCGTGCCGTCTAACAACAACACTCGGCCGCGACGGACCGCCTCCACCACCGTTTGTGGATCCAAGAAGTTCATCTTGCAGAGTTGAAGGCACTAAGAGTGACGGCGGGGCGGGTGTAGCCGTAGGTGGGTTGGTCGCCGCCGGCAGGCACGCTGCCGCCCTGCTGCCGTTGCTCCACATTCGGACACATTCTAGAGATCTCCTTGCGGTGCCCTGCGTCCTGCCAGTGCAACCATTGGCCCAGCAATTGGTCTCTTGATACATACACCCTCAGCAGCCTGCCCTTCAAGGCTTCATTGTTTTGTCGACAGGTGGAGTTGACAGGTGGGGCATGCACAGGCCTCAAGCCCTGGCAGCAAGAATTGGGCAAACATGCATGGGAGATTGGATGCAATTGCGATCGCGGGCGGGTGAAAACTGCGTCATTGGCGTATGAGGGCATAGGGAGGGGATGTAGGGCCTGAAAACGTCAGTGTGCCAGTGCCACTGCCTGTGAATGCAGCACGGCAGCGGCTGCAAGGCGCTGCCGAGTGCATGCAAGCTGGGCACGGCAAGTCCTGGGCTGGCCGCACGCAAAAAAGTGCCCTGGGGAGCTACAAGCCAACAGCAAGAGGGCCCAATCCCAACCAGGGCCTGGAAGCATGCGGGCCAGGAGGTATCCGTGCCAAGAAGATGTACGAAATGATGAGTGAAGGGAGCCATTGGGGGGGGGCACGGTTCATTCGGGTGGGAGACATGCAGACACCTGGGAGGTGGCTGGAGGGAGAACAACAAAGAGCGACGGGAGGAAAGAACTACTGAACTAGGTGCGTATAAAATCGAGTGGCAGAAAATGGGGGGGCTGCGCATCGCAGCCTGCGCGGGACGCATGCGGGCATCTAACTAAAGGGGGGGCAGGAGCGGGTGTGGGCCAGCAGGCCTGGCATACGCCACAAGACCTGCGCGCCATCAAGCGCTGGCCTCTCCCCGCGGCTTCCTGCCCCTGCGCTTGCCCGCGGGCGGCGCCTTGTCATCGCCCTGGGCGGCACCCACTGGCTGCTGCTGCTGCTGCGGCTCGTGCGCCGCCACGCCAGCGGGCTTCCTGGCCGCGCGCTTGCGCTTGGGTTCAGCTGCCTCCCCGGGGAAGTGCAGCGTGTACTCGAGGCCCCCCTCCGGCACCTCGATCCCATGTGTCGCCTTGATGTGCGCCCGCACGCGCCGCTGAACCAGCTCCAACATCAGCTCCTGCTCTTGCACCTCCTCCGGACTCAACATCTCGAAACCCCACTGGCGAAGCAGCTGGCTAAACTCCTCCTGCTCCTCCTCCTGCTCCCCCGCCGCCTTTGCAGCAGCGGGCTGCTGAAACATCTGCACCCGCATCAGCTGCTCCTCCAACGCGTCCCGCTCCTCCTGACTCAACTCCTCGACCTCCCACTCGCTCCACTCCTCCGGACTCAACTCCTCCTGCTGCTGCTCCTGCTGCTGCTCTGCCACTGCCGCCGCCTTCGCCACAGCGGGCTGCTGGGCAGCTTTCGCCCGTGGCTGCCTGCGCGTGCGCTCGCGCTTGGCGTCAACCTGCGCCTGGCCCAGCACCACCTCCTCCTCCCGCTCCTGCTGCTGCTCCGGCTGCTGCTCCAGCTGCTGCTGCAGCTCGGGCTGTTCCTCCTGCTGCGGCTGCCACTCCTGCTGCTGCTGTTGCTCCTGCTGCTGCTGTTGCTCCCGCTGCTGCTGCTGCGCCGCTGCCGCCGCCGCCACCGCCGCAGTCTGCTGGGCAGCCTCCGCCCGTGACTTCCTGCCCCGCTTGCCCGACACCTTGGGCTGGGCCTGGGCCAGAGCCCTGGCCTCCGCCGCAATGGCCTGCTGCACCGCCAGCGCCTCTGCTGCTGCCGCCAGCTTCTGCTGCTGCTGCTTCTGCTGCTGCTTGTGCACCGCCGCCACCTCCGGCGAGCGGGGGTGGCGGGGGCCGGTGAACGTGTGGTAGTGCTCCATGCTGGGGCGGCGCGACTCCAGCCAGGCTGGGAAGGCGGTGTGCATCCACTCGTGTCGGAAGGTCTCATACTCCTGCACGGTGCGGGGTGTGGGGCAGGGCGGGCGGGCACGGGTGAGTGCGCATGCACAGTTTGTGGGCAAGGAGATGGCAGAGCAGGCAGGTGCTGGCAGCGGAGGGCACAGTGCTCGCGTCGGTGCACAGTGCGGTGGGGACAGTCATTTGCACTGGTGGTTGCAAGGGGTGCAGGGACCCGTCACTGAAACCCAAGTCCCCACACCAGTCCCCCAGCGGGGAAGGGGGCAGCACGAGCGGGGGGTGCCAACGCTGCACCGCATGCGCTGCCGTGCACTCGCTGCCACGCGCACTGACGCAGCCAGCCGTCAGGGCGCGCCGCATACACACTCTCCCATACGCTCTCCCATACACTCTACCATGCGCTCTCCCACGAGCCCCCGCCCCCCGCCCTGCAAGACCCAGCTGCTGCACGTCGCCGGCCCCCTGCGCACCGCGGCCGTGGTGCCGGTGCGCTCCAGGAAGCGCATGTGGGAGCTGTGCAGCAGCGTGCGCAGCGCCACCTCGCCGCTGAGCTGCATCTCAACGGTGGGCCAAGTCCGGCCGGTCAGCTGGGATGGGGGCAGCACCTGCGCGGCGCAGCAGGGAGCAGCAGGGAGCAACCGGGGGCACGGATCCGTCAGGCCATGGGTGCGGGCACGGAGCGGCACAGCGGGCACAGCACAGGCGGGCACAGCGGAGGCGGTTGGCCGAGGGCACAGCGCGGGCAATCAGCTGAGGGCACAGCGCGGGCGGTCCGGCCAGGAGGCGCAGCTGCGTGCACGCCCCTGCAGTGCTCCTGCAGGCCGTGCCGTGCCTCCACCACTCCAGGTGCTGCTGTTGCACCCAACCTTCTCTTGCACCCACGCACCTTGTACCCAAGCTTCTCTTGCACAAAGGCCACGCGCGGGGCAAACACAGCCAGAGGGCGGTGGAAGCAGGCACCCGAGACTGCAGGCAGGCAAGCGGGCGGGCGGGCAGGGGAGACGCGGTGGTAATCATGCACGTGGGCGAGGGCGCCACGACACTCAGGCACGCATGCGGGCCATTGGAGAGGGCATGCCCGCCCGCCAGCTGCACTGCCAGTGTGTGGGCATGGCGACCGCGTGTTGCTTTGCCTGGCTGCCCCACCCCCTCCTGTCACAGGGGCTTTGACCTCCTTGTCTCAACCCCACGGTTGCGGCCCCCTACCCACTGTGGCTCAAAACTTCGCGAGCATGCCAGGGCCACAGCGCAGTGCTTTCTGGCGGAGCTCCCCAGTACGTGGTATCCCACTTATAGTCTTGGCATATGTTGTATACCAACCCACTCACGTGCCACCAGGTGCACCAGGTGCCCCCCACACCCGACCGACCCGCCTCACGTGCCAGGTCATCGACAGTGAACCCCAGGTGGTCCTCCAGCCAGTCAAACTTCAGGTCAAAGTCGGTGATGCTGGAGCGGGCGAGCTGCGACAGGTGAGGACAGGTGGCAGAGGGGGGCAGGCAAACTTCAAGTCAAACTGGCACGGGCGAGCTGCGACAGGTGAGGACAGGTGGCAGAGGAGGGGCAGGCAAAGGACAGGTTGCACAGGGGAAGAGCGTGCAGGCAGAGTGCGGCAGAATGGCGGCGACACGGCATGCTGCCTGGCAGTGGGCAGCGCCAGGCTGGCAGGCCGCCATGCAGGCTGGGTGCATGCAACCTCCAGCGCCTGACGGCCGGAGGTTGGCAACGCCTGGCGGGCTCACGCTGGGGCGGGAGAGCAGGAGGTGGATGAGCTTGTCGCGCGGCAGGCCCTTGCCACGCCAGTACGACACCATGGACTCTGCAGGCGAGCAGGGGAAGGAGGCCGGGGGCAGGAGGGAGGGTGAAAGGAGGGACGGATGCAGTGGAAAGGAAGGAGGAGGGGGGCCGGAGGGAGGGTGGGGCAGGAGAAGCACAGGAAGCGGGGGCGTGGGAGAGGGTGAAAGGAAGGAAGCAGTTGAATGGAAGCAGGGGCCGGGTGGGGAGCGCGGCAGGTGAAGCGAAGGGAGCGGGGGCCTGGGAGAGGGTATGGGGCAGGCAAGGCTCCACCTGGCAGAGCGCCACAGCCCCATCGTCAAGCAGAATGCTGGAAGTCCTCTCTTTTCAATCAGCTGGCAAGGCGCAGGGGGGAGGGCCGCCCATCTCACGCACACCCGCCTCAGCACACATTCAACCCGGCACGACCTCCCCACCCCGGCCTCCCCAGCAGTGGGCAGGAGCCGCACTCACTCAGCGCGGGCAGGGTGTTTGGGTCGCAGTAGTGTGGGTCCCGCAGCAGCACGCGCGCCATCTGCTGATCGTCCATGCCCAGGGCCTGCACAGAGACACGAGGAGGAGCAGAATGTCCTCATGAGACTAGCCAGCACCGTGACAACTTGAAGATCGGAAAATGGTTGGGCGGGCAGAAGGCAGGTGGGAAACAGCAGTATTGCACACCTGCTGGCTGGCCACACCCAGGGCCATGAAGCGGTAGCAGGGCAGCACCCAGCAGGGCAGTACCGGCAGTACTGCCCCCCCTGCGGTACCGTACCTGCAGGTACTCCAGCATGGGCAGCACCCCCTTGTCCACATCCATCTGCAGCATGCGCGGCAGCTCCTTCACCACGTGCGCCCGCTCCGACTCAGACATGTCCACCAGGTGCAGCGCCGCCAGCTGCAGGTGCCTGCGGGCAGCGGCAGGGGTGCGGCGGCGGGCAAGCGGTACTTGAGGGCGGAGACACGCACGTGGGAGTGATACCGCGGGAGGTGTGGCAAGGTGCCTGCGGGCAACGGCAGGGTGGCGGATGCGGGCAAGGGGCACACGAGAGCGAACGCACGCATGACAGATCTGCAAAGCGTTGAAGTTGCGCTGGACGCAGATGTGCCTGCAGGCGGGGCAAGGGGCAGGGCGAGCGCGCAGAGGGACGGATGCACGACAGCGGAAGCACGCCAGGCAGGGCTGGCAGTTGCCGTTGGCAAGGTGCATCCAGCGCTGCGCCTGCTGGCGCTACAGCAAGCTCCTGCCTGGGATGAGCGCCAGCCGACCCAGGAACACTCTTCCATGCAGCCCACACGCACCCACCCACCCAGACCCCGCTCCCGCTGCCTCACCCGTGGTGCTGAGGGTCCATCAGGAGCACCCAGGGGTGCCTCGTCACCACCTTCTCAAACCCGCCCCTGCCCAGCTCCTGCAGGCACACAGCATGGGGCGGCACAGCCTTGCTGGGTGACGCACTGGAATGGCAGCGGAGGTCAAGCAGGAGCTAGAGGTTGACGCATTCTGCTGGGCAAAACGGTGGTACACATGACCCTGCCAGGCTTGCCGATGCATGCCAGCCTGCCTGCCCAACCGCCCACCCACTCTGCCCACCTCCAGCAGCATCTGTGCCATCTCCCCCATCTTCTGCAGGCACGCCGCCGGCTCCTCTGGGGGTGTGAGAGGCGCGTGCAGGCTGACGTTGCACCTCCCAGAGTAGAGCCTCCCCATGGCGGTCACCTGAAGGGCAGAGGAGGGGTGGGGGGGAGGCGGTGAGCGTTGGCAGGCTGGTGGCGCTAACGGCAAGAGCACTTGGTGTGCACGACCTACCGAGTGGGGTGGTGCATGGCAGCAACCCCACCCTGCTGCCATGACAGGGCAAGCCAAGACAACCGATCTCGAGGCAGGCAAGCAGGCGCTCAGCCAACAGGCAGGTGAGGAGTTAGCCAGCCGGGCGGCAAGCAGGCGCTCAGCCATCAGGCAGGTGAGGAGTTAGCCAGCCGGGCGGCAAGCAGACATAGGCACCACATCAAGGGAAAGGGCAGGCAGCACCAGGGCAGGCGGCACCAGGGCAGGCGGCACAGCGGCGGGCACTCATCAGGGCAAGAGCACAAAGGCAGGCAGCACCAGGGCAGGCAGCAAACGCAAGCAGCACAGCGGCAGGCGCTCACCAGCTCCTCACTGAGCGGCTGCCCCATCAGATCTGCCAGCGCGCCCAGCACCTCTTGCTGCTCGGCTGCGGGCACGGGCGCCACGTTCTGCACCTTGGTCCGCGTGTGCTCTATGGCCCGCTGCAGCGCTGCCCGGTGCGCCTTCAGGCCCTCTGCCGCCGCGATCCGCTCCCCGGGGTTCTCGTGCTGCAGCCGCTCAGCCCAGTCAAGGGCCTCCAGCAGGCCTCCCTGCCCGTGTGCTTCCACAAAGAACTCGTCATGCTCAGCAACCTCCTCGTGCACAGCATGCACAGCGTGCACCTCCTCATTGGCGCCCAGCTGCTGCTGCTGCCCCGTGAGGATTGCCGACAGGCCGGGGAGCGCGTGCAGGTGGCTGGCAACGCCAGTCGCCTGCTGCTGCATCAAGTGCGGCTGGTGCTGGTGCTGGTGCTGCTGCATCTGGGCCGCCGCAGCTGCCGCCGCCGCCGGCGGCGCTGCATCTGCTGCCCTCGCCTCTGCTGCCATCACCACGCTGGCAGACATGCGCTCCAAGTGGCTCTGCCCGCCCTCCTCCACCTCCGCCTCTGCTTCACCATCAGCACCCAGCCTGCTGGCATCCATGGCCAGGTGCAGGCCCTTCAAGGCGCCGGCGGTGCGGGAGCTGACCTCCGCGACGTCCCCCACAGGCATGGCGTCCGGGCTCCACAGCCGCGTGGGCAGCCCTGCCCGGCTGAGCTCCGACTGCAGGCCGTAGCCCTGCTGGGCAGCAAAGAGGCCGCTGCGCAGGAAGGGGACGTGGGGCACGTGTGCAAAGCTGCTGTGCTTGCTCTGGCTCATCGCGTCGACCTGCACAAGGCGGGGTGGGGTGGGGGAGGGGAAGGCAGGAGCAGGGTGCGAGTGTGTGCTGACGGGCCAGGGTGGGCAGGAGCAGGGGAGGTGCATTGGGGGCTACGGGGCAGCTGGAGGGATGACGTGCGGCAGCACCAGCACCCTGACCCGGGCAGCACCCAGGTAACGCAGGAACAACAAGCAACTGTCAGGTCCAGGCCACGACCTACAGGAGGCGAGCGGGCACACGCCAGGCGCTGGCTCAAGGCACACGCAGCTGACGCACAGCGTTGCCCAGCAGCAGCAGCAGCAGCCACGCAGCAGCTACATAGCCGTTACGCAGCAGCAGCACAGCAGCGGCACAGCAGCGGCTGCACTCACGTCCTGGCCGTGCAGCACCTCTTGTCGGTACAGGTGCAGCGCCGCCTGGCTCTCGCTGCGCGCCGCGCTGAACCGCGCCAGCCGCTCCCACACGGGGGCGTCCGGAGCCAGCTCCTCCACCTCTGCCGCCCGCACCAGGTCTTGAATGACGGCCTCGGTGCTGCCCAGGGAGCGCTCGGGTGCAAATGCGGCGGGGGCGGAGAGGGCCACGCCCGCGGCACGAGCCTCCGCCATGCGTGCATCTGCCTGGATCTTGAGGGCGGCGGCGGCTGCGTGCGCGCGGGCCACCGCCGGCGCAGTGCCCCAAGCGGGTGCAGCGGGGGTGGCCTCTAGCTCGCTAGCGACGTAGTCGAAAGCAGGCTGCGAGGCAAAGCTGCGCTCGGGCGAGACGGTGCGCTGGGTGCTGGCACCGCCGCGTGCTGCTGCCGCAGTGATGCTGCTGGTGCTGATGCTGCGCCGCCAGGACGCGGTGCCGCCTAACCCCGGAGCCGCTGCTGCAAGCCCGCCCGTACCGCTGGTGGTGGCTGCATAGTGGGACAGGCGGCGGCGGCGCTGGCGCTGCGCCGCCAGCCGCCGCTGACGCTCGCAGACAAGGTACTGCTCAGGCTGCGCTGCAGCCGCAGGCAGCGCCTCCCCTAAGTGGCTGCAGCTCGCTGTAGCGCCGCTGAGTAGCCTCAGCAGGGTGAGCGGCCTCAGCTGGGCAGTGGCCGGCTCCAGCAGGGCGGCGGCTGAAGCAGCAGCCTGGGTGCTGGCTCCACTCAACATCCTGCTCAGAGGGCCGTGGCCCTGCATGGCCTGCCGACGCTGCCAGGCGGTGCGGGTTCTGCGCCCTGCTAAGAAGCCCGATGCTGGAAGACCCAATATCTGATGTGTTCAGAATTGTCCGAAAGCTTTGCTGGGGTGGCTAACGTGGGTGGGGTGCTTGGCGGCGCTGTTTGCAAGAGGACAGCACGGGCTCAGCACGGCTTGCGGGCTCCTGGCTTATAGCTTGCCCTTTACAGCGGCGCGATCGCAACTCATCAATCGTGCTCCCGTTGCGAGCACATCCCGGTTGCTTTTGCAGCGCACCCTTTTTGCCAACCCCTCCGCCCGCTGACTGCAACGCGTTCAACCATGACGCTCCAGCTCAAGTTCAAGACTGTGCAGGGCAAGCAGTTTGAGCTGGCGTTCGAGGAGGACACCAAGGTGGGGCCCTGGGCTGTCGCAGGGCCGGTGATCACGCCGCCTGACGGGCCTCTGGGAAGCCCGGGCCAGCGGCTGCATGGCGTACACGCCTGGCCGCTGCGGAGTGGGGCCTGGGACCAGCGGCAGGCGGGCGTGACTGCGCCGCCAACGGCGCCAGGCAACGGCGCCGCGGGTGCGGCTCCATGCCAACCTTCTTGCCGTGGCCTGCGTGCACTTATTTTGCCTGGCAGGTGGCGGACCTGAAGGCCAAGATTCAGGAGACTCAGGGCGATGACTTCCCTGCCACCAGCCTGAACGTCATCTACCAGGGCAAGGTGGGCAGGTGCCCCAGCCAGGAAGGGCAGCGGGTGCTGAACCGACTTGGGTGGGCTGCGCCAGAAGACCCAGCTGAGGGCCCTTACTCCTACAGCACCCACCCAGCGCCAGGTTCACGCGCATCTCCAGGGCATTTACATGCTGAGGAGTCGTGTGCCCCTCAGTATGAGGCCAGGCGGCTGCCCACCCACCCGCCGCTTCCCACGCAATCCCTGCTGCTGGTGACCAGTCTGTTGGACCGACTACCCTAACCTTGCCACACCCCACGGCCTTGCCATCATGGCATGATACTCTTACTGACGGCCAAACAGCAATGCACAGCTTACCTTTTTCTCCATTCATGCACTTTACCCAAATGACGCCTCAACCGACATGTTGTGCATCCGTGGCGCCCCGCCTGCAGATTCTCAAGGATGACCAGACCCTGAAGGACAGCAACGTGACAGAGGCGGGCTTCTGTGTGGTGATGGTCATGAAGGTGGGCCCTTTTGGGAGGTTCAGTGCTGCATTGTTTGGGGACCCGCCCAGCAGCACATAGGCCAGCCACAGGCTGGTGTCAGGTGCGGCGTGTGGAGAGCTCGTGATTTTGGAGCCGCATGGCGACTCCTGCAGCATGCATGCTGCAGATGCAGCAGAGCGAGAGCCCATGCCAGTTGCTGAGAAGTAAAGCAGTGTGCGGGCTGGGCTAAGTTCCTCCTAACACCTATGCCCTGCCTGCCCCCCTGCAGAAGAAGGCGCCGGCTGCTGCACCTGCGCCTGCCGAGCCGGCCGCCGCCGCTCCTGCTGCCGCCCCCGCCCCGGCGGCTGCCGCCCCGGCACCTGCTGCGGCCGCGCCACCTGCCGAGGCGGCGGCGGCTGCCGCTGCTGCAGCGCCTGCTGCTGCTGCTGCTGCTGCTGCAGCGCCGGCGGATGTCCAGGCGGCTGCTGGGTCGGAGCTGGTGACGGGGTCGGCTCTGGAGGAGAAGATTGCCATGGTGGGTGGGCTGGGGGGGAAGGGGGAAAGGAGCAGAGAACAGTGTCATTCCAAGAAGCATGGCGGAGAGTGGGCCGTTTCTCGAGGATCAGATGTCCAAGTGGGTGGGAAAAGAATGTGAGGCGGGCCTGGCTTTGGAAGTGCAGAAGCACGCCCTATTTTTTGATGTATGCTCATCCAGCAATAAACGTGCACCTGCATGCTTGATGCAGATCTGCGACATGGGCTTTGAGCGGGAGCTGGTGGTGCGCGCCATGCGTGCCGCCTTCAACAACCCCGAGCGTGCCGTGGAGTACTGCATGACCGGCATCCCCGCTGGTGAGGCAAGGGAGAAGGAATGTGAAGAGGAACAAGAAACATACAAGCGAGTCGTGACAGGCAGAGTCTTGCACGCCCGGCATTCCCATGCGTGAGCCAGGGGCTGGGGGCGCACCAATCAGGGTGCCACCTGTATTGCCGCTCCTTTCCTTTCAACCCGGCCTGCCCTTGCCTCCACGTGAGCACTGCAGGGCTGGACCAGCCGGCGGTGCCGCGCGCGCCCGCCGCGGGCGCCGCCCCCGCCGCCCCCGCGGGTGGCGCGCAGCAGCAGCAGGCGGCAGCGCCTGGCGGCGGTGCTGCCCCCGCGCATGCGGACCAACCCTTTGACATGTTTGGCAACGCACCCGCCGGCGGCGGTGGCGCTGCTGCCGAGGAGGATGCTGGCCCCCTGGGGGCGCTGCGCCGCAGCCCCCAGTTCCAGGCTCTGCGTGCTGTGGTGCAGCAGCGACCGGAGCTGCTGCAGCCCATGCTGGCGGTGAGTGGCGGGGGCCAAGGGGGCCGGCGGGTGACGGTGTCGTTGAGGAGCTGTAGTTTGGTGACGCGAGGGGTTGCTGATGCCCCACCATCCGGACGTGTGCACCGACCCTGCACTGCTGCTGCTTGCCCTGTGTCCACTTTTGCCTCACCTTCTGCATGCATCCCAGGAGCTGGGCAAGAGCCAGCCCGTGAGCCTGCTGCAAGCCACCATCACTTGCCAGGCCCAGTGCCTTGGTAACTCACTGCCCGGCCCTCACCTCCCTGCCCGCCCCCTGCAGGAGCTGCGCAAGAGCCAGCCTGCGATGCTGGAGGCGATCAACGCCCGCCAGGCCCTGTTCCTGGCACACCACACTGATCTACCCCCCTTTTTCACTTCGCTCTTGCAGGAGCTGGGCAAGAGCCAGCCTGCGATGCTGGAGGCGATCAATGCCCACCAGGCCGAGTTCCTGGCGATGATCAACGAGCCGGTGGCAGAGGGGGAGCTGGAAGCGCTGATGCAGGGCATGGCGGGGGAGATGGGCGGGGGTGAGTGCAGGGGAGGGAGGGGTAGGTGTCAATGGGGAGATGATAATAGCCAGTGGGTGGGTGCGCAAAGGCGACTAGTTGCAGGGCATGGCAGGGGAGATGGGAGGCAATTACTGCAGTGCGGGACGGTGGACCAGGGTGCGGGCGTCAGCTGCCTGCCTATCTACCTGTCCCCGACCCGCTGCTGCCGCGCATGCCTGCCCTGCCTGCTGTTATCACATCCAATCCCATGTGCGTTCACACTTAGCTGACTGGGTGCTTCATTCTCGCTTATTCTTGCGCCCTCTGTGCTCCCGCAGATGAGCCCATGGGTGTCGAGATTGAGCTGAGCGCGGAGGAGATGCAGGCAATCACCAGGTGGGGGCAGCACTGGGTGGCCAGGCGTGGCAGCATGACCAGCTTGGCGTGACCAGCTTGGCGTGTGACCAGCTCATCCCGCTGCCACGCCTGGCCTCCCGGTGCTACCCCAACCTTGCCTGTCGTGCCACCCCACCCTGCCACCCTCCTGCTGCTTACCCCTGACGCACCCACCTGCAAAGCTCCCCGAATTGGCGGCATCCCACTCCATGCCGCCCATTCTGTGCTGTGCCGCGTGTGCCTCCCCTCCCCTGCTTCCCTGCAGGCTGGAGGCGCTGGGCTTTGAGCGCAACGCGTGCATTGAGGCCTTCCTCATCTGCGACAAGAACGAAGCGCTGGCGGCCAACTACCTGCTGGAGAACGTGAGGACGGGGGGCTGCCCGTCCTTGTTCTGCCTGCTTTCTGATTCCTCGGTCTTGGTCGTGTCAGAGGCACCAGTGGGTTGACGAAACGTGGCAGTGTATGTTTGGCGGCCGAGTGCCTGCTGGAGAACGTGAGGGCGGGGGCTGCCGCTTCCCCGTCTGGCCTGCTTCCTTGATAATGCCTTGGTGAGTAGCGCCACGAGGCGCCAATGGGATGAAGAAATACGGCAGTGGATGGGGTTGGCTGCCAACTGCCTGGTACATGCTGTGTTGTTTTGGGTTTGTCGACTTGAGTTTCTCTGTCGGGAGCCTCCTGGTGTGCTGCGCTTTGTGCGCTGCGGCATGACGCATGCCGTGCTGCCCCCCCCGGCTGCAGGGTGGTGACATGATGTGAGGCGCCAACGTTGCTCTAAGGATGCGACGCTGGCAGCAGGGGACACTGGCGGCGTGGAATGTTGCACAGGCTGCACAGTGGACCCGCTTCAGCCTTCCTCTCCTCTCCTGGGCATGCTCTGCTTTGATCACCTGCAAACCGGCTTCCAGGCTGGCCCTTCACGGAGGCCCGCTCACCGCCCCGTGGCCGGTCACCTCTTGCTCGCTATTCTCGGCCGATACTGTGTAACAATACAATGAATCATGATCCTGATTGCTACAAAAGGGCCACGCTGTGAGGCAGCAGCAGTCAGCGGCCGTGGGGGTCACGAGAAGGTACAAGGTGCAGAGCGCAGAAGCGAGGGACGAGGAGTTGGGAGCATGGCAGATCGCAGTGCCAATCAACAGCAAACAAAAGCCTTGGTGGTACAAAAGGGGTGGATTCAGGACAGCAGCTGGGGCATGTTAGCAGCAAGCCTTGTTCAAAAGATGCCGCCAGGGCTGTCTGATGGCAAAGTCGGTGAGCAGGCAGCCTCACATGGGCTGGCAGGCTTGCAATGGGCTGGCAGGCTTTGGCAGGCCTTGGAGTGAGAGGCTCACTCGCCGCCGCCACCCCCGTCGCCCCCACCGCAGTCGCCGCCCCCGCAGTCGGGAGTCATCGCGTCCGCAATCAGCAGCCCGCCCAGCAGGCCCGCGCCAGCACCCAGCATCATGCCGCCGCCCGCCCCAAAGCCGCCAGGCCGCCCATACCGGCTCGGCCGGCCCTGCTGCGGGTGCTGCCCGTAGCCAGGTGGCCCGTAGCCGGGCTGACCGTAGCCACCGGGCTGACCGTAGCCGGGCTGACCGTAGCCTGCAGTTGCACAAGAAGGGGGCGGGCCGGGGAGGACGGTGGGTGAGGCATGTGGCTGACTGGCAGCCGCACAAGCTTCCTCTGTCATGCATCCTGGCTGCATCACATGCAACAGGGCACACAGCATTCTCAACGCCCTGCCTGAGCGGGCAATAGTGCATAGAAAGGAGGACGACATGAGCACAGCGCATGCAGCATGTGGGCCGGCCGGTGCAGCTCCCTACCTGCCGGGGCATGCGCGTACGGTGGGGGTGCTCCGTAGCCTTGCTGCCTGTAGTCGCCGTAGGCACCTGGCGGCTGCCCATAGCCAGACTGCCCGTAGCCACCGTAGGGGCCAGGGGCGCTGGGGGCTGGGCCCATGGTGGGGAAGCCCGACGGGGCGGGTGGGTGGCCGCCATACATGGCCGCCGGCGCGCTGTGGGCGGGAGCCATGCTGGGGTAGGCGCCGCCTTGAGAAGGTGAGGCGGCGGGGTAGCCCTGCACAGGTGCCTTGGTGGGCTTGTAGCCATCCAGTGCAGGAGCCCCCGTGCCGTAGTGCGCCCCTGAATGGTACCCTTGCTGGTGAGCGGCGCCCGCCGGAGGCGGGCGGTGGTGGTGGTCCGCCGTTGATGGCGAGGAGAGACAGGCGCCCTGCGGCGGGTTGGGGAGCAGGGAGAGCAGCTGATTGTGAGGGCAGAGCACAGCCTGGCGCTCGACGCGCTTGCCCCCGCGGCGTGCGCCTGCAAACGCCAGACACCTCCTGCACACAGCCCTGCCACAGCGGGCAGCGACTCACCATGGTTGCGCGGATTTAGCGTGAGCAAACGACTGGTGCGGTCTCTCCTGTGGTTGTCGCCGCCTCGCTGGCGCTGGCGGGAGCGGTCGGGTACTGCTGGAACTAGGGCTAGCGATGCAGAGTAGGAGGCAAGGATGTCGAAGAGTCTGACATTCAAGGAGCTGCTATCACGACAGTATGTGGGGGATGGTAAACAGAGGACATGCCTTCGTAAAGGCGGGGCGACCAGACACTGCCCTTGATCCTGCCGCTTCTGCCCCGTCCCTCCCTAGCGACCGCTCTAATGTTCTCAATGTGACTTTAACCATCTGGGAAGCCTACAGCGTATTGATTGATCAATTCCAGAGACAGTGCGAGAGGGGAGCTGAGCAGGTGGCAAGGCACAAGGCAGCCGGCAGGGCATTTTGGGCAGGCCTCACGAAGACTCTCTGCAGCCACCACCGCTGCACATCAGCCGCACGCATTAGCTGCACACACTAGCTGCACCTCAGCCACACAGCAGCTCAGGCCCAGTGGAAGCCAAAGGGCTTCTCAGGGAAGGTGCACCCGCCGCGCTGCACAATGACGCCTGCCGCGTAGCTGCCCGCCCGCACGCACTCCGCCACGTCCTTGCCGCATGCCTGCAGGCGGCCGGGGTCGGGGCGCGGCATGGGGCGAAGTTGGGCGATGCAATGCAAGGGCAGAGGGACAGCAGGCGCAGGTGGGCAGTAAAACAAGAGGAGGGCAGGGGTACGGAAAAGCGGTGCTTCAAGAGGGCAGGTGAGGAGGCGGGCAGGCAGCCTGGCGGCGGACAGGCAGGTAGGTGGATGGGCAAGCTAGCAAGCAGGCGGCACCCGATGCAAGAGGAGATGGCCACAAACGGCCTGCCTGGCAGGCAAGCAGGGAATGCACCCGTTTGAACAGAAGCAGGCAAGCACATGGGTACAAGAGGCAGCTAGGAACGGCAAGAGGCAGAAGGCAGGCAGGCAGGCGCACCAGCTGCGAGAGGAAGCCGCCCACAAAGGCATCTCCCGCGCCGTTGGTGTCCACCAGCTTGTCGGCGGGCACGCGGGTGACCTGGCACAGCAGGGGCACGGCAGGGGCATGGCAGGAGCAAAGCATGGCACAGCATGTTGGCCACAGCCTGGGCATATGGGGGAGCACGTGACCTGGCACAGCAGCGCATATCAGGCAACACGTACCGCTCCGCAGAACCGAAAAGTTCGGGCGGGGCGCACAACCACACGGCGTCGTCTCTGCTCGCGACGCTCGGCTCTCCGGTGGAGAGGCAGGCCCATACCCCTGCCCACCGGAAACTTGAGGAGGCGACCCTGCAAAGCTCCACCTCCCCTTTCCTCCGCAACGCACCCACCACCTTTGCTTTCCACCCCAGAACACCACACAAACAAACGGGGGGCAGCGAGCTGAGCTCGAGCTGTGCTCACCGGGAACTTGAGGAGGCGGCCCTGCAGCGCCACCACGGTGGGGTCGGCGCCCTGGGTGATCACCACGGTGCGCGGGCGCACGCCGCTGGCCTTGCCAAACCGGGCTATCTGCGGGGCGGGCAGGGGTGAGGCAGGAAGGCAGGAAGGGAGGGGTGCGTTGGGCGCAGAGACATGTGGGCGGTGGCAGGGCGGGCACGGGGGCTGCACTCGACCGCAGGTGGGCACCAGAGGACGCAACACCAGCCGCGCACACCCCAGGACCCAGGCTGCCGTGCCGCCGCCTGTGACTGCTACAGAGCACCCCTTCCATGGCACCCAACGTTCCAGCTAGCCTCTAACCCAGCACAATGCCCAATACATTTGAAAGCAAACACGCCACCCTGCACCCACCCGCAGTGCAATCTCCTCCACATCCTCCGTCTCCCAACCCTCGCTCTTGGCAAACGCGCGCGCCTCGTTCTCTGCAGGGGGCCAGCAGCAACCATCAGTGCACGCACCATCAGTGCAACGAAACGGAGGGGGGCACCTTCCGCGCCTGCAAGTGCAAACATGTCTCCTTCACTCCACCCGTTGCCGAACAAGCAGTTCAATCGTGGGGCATGACACCCACACAAGTCAGGCCAGTTGACAGCCACCATTGCCGAAGAGGACTTTGCTGTTGAGAAGACATAAACAACTCAGGCCAGTTGGCAGCCGCCATTGCCACAGACATGCTTTGCTTTTGGGCATACACAGCAGCAGTCAGGTCAGCTGGCAGCCACCGTTGCTGCTTTGCTTTCGGGCACACACACATCAGCAGTCAGGTCAGCTGGCAGTCACCCACCGTTGCCGAAGAGGTAGTCGACGTAAGGCATGAGGTCCATGAGCGTCTTCTTGAAGGGGGGCACCTCGCAGATGAAGGGGGCAGACAGGTTGAGGCAGTACTGCAGGGCAAGAGGGAGCGAGGGAGGGGGGGGCAGACGCAAGGGGTGGGGATCAGGGAGGGAGAAAGCAGCTTGCAGGTGGAGAGGGCAGACAGGTTGAGGCAACACTGCAGCGTGGCGGGGGGGAGGGAGGGAGGGGCAGAGGAGGGCAGAGGAGGGTGAGACCCGGCGGTGCCCAGCAAGCCCCGGCAGCTGGGGTGGACAGCACCAGGGGCGTGCGAACGCACACACCAGGCATGGCCAGGGCACGTGCAAGCACCCCCTGCAAGTCTATAACAAGCGAGCAAGCATTGGTGCCCTCACCGTCTTGTCGTTCTCGCAGGCGTGCTTGGCCATGGTGAGCATGGAGTCGGGAGACACTGCAGGGCGGGGGAGGAGGGCAGGGGGGCAGAGGAGGGGAAACAGGTTGAAGGTGGGGCGCGGCAGGCAGGGCACATTGAGAGAGAGAGAGTGGGACCCTGGTGCCCGAGTGAGAGCAAGAGAGGGACGCACCGGTGATGAAGAAACCAGCCAAGAGGACGATGCACGCACACACCTCCTTCCCCACCAGCTGCAGCTGTTACCCTAGTCACCCTAGTGTTCTATGGGAGAGAGGGACCCACCGGTGATGAAGAAGCCGGCCGAGTAGATGACGCGCGCCTTCTCCAGGCAGGCCATGTTCTCGGCCTTCTGCAGGTGGTCCACCTGCAGCACACACACGGGGGGGGGGGGGGGGGGGGGGGGGGGGGGGGGGGGGGGGGGGGGGGGGGGGGGGGGGGGGGGGGGGGGGGGG